>CM053027.1:629125699-629152462 GCA_028564925.1 Lithobates sylvaticus | reverse complement strand
CACAGTATTGTTTAATTAATAGCACTTTATTGGAAGCACTTTCTTTATGCACTTTATTTGATGTATGTATTGGATATTATTATTTATTGAACGTAGCACCTTAGTGATCTATTGATCTTAGCACTTTAGTGTATACACACAAGTTCACATTGGCATACCAGCACTTTATTTTAGAGACTCGTCTTTTATGATATGCGCCGAGTCATGTACACCTCAGTACACATTTATATTTACTTATATTGATTTGTGATCACTATTAGACTCGGCAGCATTTCAACTCACTATTATTTTTATATTAGTAGCGCAGAAGTCCATTTTCAAAATCACTACAGAGCCGACTTCCTGAAAATTCAATTTGGCTTTTCTCTTCAATGGTAAGGAATTTCACAAATGTATTAACTGTTTAGTGTTTTGTGTGTGTGTCTGGGGGGGGGGGGTGTATTAATGGGGAATGCCAATCCCGGAGTTCTGCTTTAAAGATGCAAAAAGACGTCTGGCAGTAAAGGAGGTAAGGTGAGGTAGATGGGATCACTCTGCTGTGATCACACTCTGAACATTAGAGCTCCCCCTAGCTGCAGCCTGGTAATAGCATTGCTAGGAGGTCTATTCATTGAGCTGCTCCATACTTCCCGTCTTTAACCACTTCCTGCCCACCATATAGCAAAATGACAGCCAGGAAGGGGTTTCATTATCCTGACTGAGCGTCACATGACATCCAGCAGGATAAGCCGTGACACACCGCATTCTGACACACCGCATCTCCGATCGAGGGAAAGAGCCTCTGACGGAGACTCTCTACCACGTGATCAGCCATGTCCAATCACATCTAATCACAGTGTAAACAGGAAAAGCCGTGTATCGCACTGACAGACGTGAGTAGAGGAGAGCCAATCGGCTGCTCTCCTAACAGGGGGGTCTGCGCTGATTATCAGCGCAGCCCCCCAAAGATGCCCACCCAGGACCACCAGGGATGCCCACCCATGGCCACAGAGTAAGCCTACTAGAACCCACCAGGGATGGCAATCATTGCTCATTAGGGAGGGCACTCTGTGCCCATCAGTGATGCCTGCCAGCGCCTCTGATCAGCGCCTCTGATCAGTGCTGCCTATGCATGCTGCCCATCAGTGCTGCCGATACGTGCCCTCCAGTGCCACCTATCAGTGCCGCCTATACGTGCCCTCCAGTGCCACCTATCAGTGCCACCTATCAGTGCAGCCTATCAGTGCCGCCTATACGTGCACTCCAGTGCCACCTATGAGTGCCCATCAGTGACGCATATAAGTGCCACCTCATCACTTTTGAAACAGAAACGAAGAAAACTTTTTTTTTTTTCAAAATCAATCGCTCTTTTTTTATTTGTAGCGCAAAAAAGAAAAAAAAATGGAAAAGTGATCAAATACCACCAATAGAAAGTTCTAATTGTAGTAAAACAATTGTTTGGGTACAGCGTCACGTGACCGCACTATTATCATTGAAAATGTGAGAGTGCTGAAAGCTGAAAATCGGTCTGGACAGGAAGGTGTATAAGTGTCGGGATTGAAGGGGTTAAAAAAACATCTCCTGACATTTAAGGGTCTCCTAGTAAAATCAGCACACAGTACACACATTACACATTGTTAGGCACATAGGTATCCCTTTCATTGCCTCTAGATGTTATCCCCTTCCAAGCCAGTATCATTAGTACAGTGACAGTGTATAGTATTAGCACTGATCTCTGTATTAGTGTCACTGGTGATGTCAGTGTCAGCTAGTCAGTTCCCACCCAGTATCAGTTAGTGTCAGATTGTCCACCGCACTATCACAGTCCCACTATAAGTCACTGATCACCACCATTACCGGTATAATAAAAATAAATAAAAAACATGTCAGTATATATACACCATAGTTTATAGATGCTATAAAACTTTCACAGAAACCAATTAATATACATTTACGGCTTAGAGCCCTATGGCCGATACGTATATAGATGACATACAGGTTTAACACAAACTTACCAACATGAAATGGACCTGAAAGTGTGCCTTGGTCTATCGTATGGTACACCAAAATAAGGGGGCATACCCTAGATAAGAAATGATGAAATCAAAGTAACTATGAAATGATGTGAAATGAGTAGGGTTGAGCGAACCCGAACTGTAAAGTTCGGGTCCGTACCGGACTTTTGGGTGTTCGGGTCCCGGACCCGAACCCGAACCCGAACAATTGACTGTATGTTCGGGTTCGGGTCCGGTGTTCGGCGATGTAATGTTGCTTTTTAAAATGTCTTTTAAAAGCACTTGCGGCTATATGAATTGATATTCATATAGCCGCGAGTGCTTTTAATACAGAGAACAGTCATTGATGTCATTCATTTTTAAAAAGTTAGTCATAAAAAGTGTTTGGGGATCTGGGTCCTGCCCCAGGGGACATGTATCAATGCAAAAAAACTTTTAAAAACGACCGTTTTTTCAGGAGCAGTGATTTTAATAATGATTAAAGTGAAACAATAAAAGTGTAATATTCCTTTAAATTTTGTACCTGGGGGGTGTCTATAGTATGCATGTAAAGGGGCGCATGTTTC
Organism: Lithobates sylvaticus; assembly: GCA_028564925.1. NCBI lineage: Eukaryota > Metazoa > Chordata > Amphibia > Anura > Ranidae > Lithobates > Lithobates sylvaticus. Next base: position 629,149,902 of record CM053027.1, on the reverse strand, counting down.
CAGTGCTTAGAACTGTCTCTGCAAAAAGTGTCCATTTTTTGCAGGAAAGAAAGCTATTTAAAATCACTCGCGGCTAATGTGTATTGTCGGCTCCCGTAACACAGAGAACAGTCATTCATTAAAAAAAAGTCATTGATAAAAAGAAAAAAAAAAAAAAAAAAAAAAAAAGGGGTCCCCCCAAATTCAATAACCAGGCCCTTCAGGTCTGGGATGGATATTAAGGGGGACCCCAGCCAAAAAAAAAAAAAAAATGGCGTAGGCCCCCCCCTCAAAATCCATACCAGACCCTTGAGGTCTGGTATGGATTTTAAGGGGAAACCCAGCCCAAAAAAATGGCGTGGGGTCCCCCTCAAAATCCATACCAGACCCTTATCCAAGCACGCAACCTGGCAGGCCGCAGGAAAAGAGGGGGGACGAGAGCGCCCCCCCCTCCCGCCTGAACCGTACCAGGGCACATGCCCTCAACATTGGGAGGATGCTTTGGGGGTCTGAGACCCCCAAAGCACCTTGTCCCCATGTTGATGAGGACAAGGGCCTCATCCCCACAACCGTGCCCGGTGGTTGTGGGGGTCTGCGGGTAGGGGGCTTATCGGAATCTGGAAGCCCCCTTTAACAAGGGGACCCCCAGATCCCACCCCCCCCTGTGTGAAATGGTAAGGGGGTACAAAAGTACCCCTACCATTTCACCAAAAAAGTGTGAAAAATTGTAAAAATGACAGGAGACATTCTTTGACAATTCCTTTAATAAAATCTTCTTTCTTCTGTCTTCTGGTCTTCCTTTCTTCATCTTCTCCTTCCAGCATCTTCTTCTTCCATCTTCTTCTTCCTCCGATCCGCTTCTTCTTGGCCTTCTCGTCCAGCATCGGTGTCTCTTCTGGGCCGCTCCACGCAATGGGAGGCTCCCGCTGTGTGAGGCTTCTCTCCGGTATCTTTTTCCACGGCGTCGGTCTCTGAGGCTTCTCTCCGGTATCTTCTTCCAGGGTGTCGGTCTCTTCTTGGGCCACTCCTCGCAATGGGAGGCTCCCGGTGTGTGAGGCTTCGCTTGGGCTGACAGGTCTTTTAAAACGGAGGGCGGGGCCACCTGGTAACCCCGCCCCCTCTGACGCATGGGGACGTCATGGGGACTTCCCTATGGCTTTCCCCACATCACGGGGAAAGCCATAGGGAAGTCCCCATGACGTCCCCATGCGTCAGAGGGGGGCAGGGTTACCAGGTGGCCCCGCCCTCCGTTATAGAAGACCTGTCAGCCCAAGCGAAGCCTCACACACTGGGAGCCTCCCATTGCGAGGAGTGGCCCAAGAAGAGGCCGACGCCCTGGAAGAAGATACCGGAGAGAAGCCTCAGCGACCGACGCCGTGGAAGAAGATACCGGAGAGAAGCCTCACACAGCGGGAGCCTCCCATTGCGCGGAGCGGCCCAGAAGAGACACCGATGCTGGACGAGAAGGCCAAGAAGAAGCGGATCGGAGGAAGAAGAAGATGGAAGAAGAAGATGCTGGAAGGAGAAGATGAAGAAAGGAAGACCAGAAGAAAGAAGAAAGAAGATTTTAATAAAGGAATTGTCAAAGACCGTCTCCTGTAATTTTTACAATTTTTGACACTTTTTTGGTGAAATGGTAGGGGTACTTTTGTACTCCCTTACCATTTCACACAGGGGGGGGGGGGACCGGGATCTGGGGGTCCCCTTGTTAAAGGGGGCTTCCAGATTCCGATAAGCCCCCCGCCCGCAGACCCCCACAACCACCGGGCACGGTTGTGGGGATGAGACCCTTGTCCTCATCAACATGGGGACAAGGTGCTTTGGGGGTCTCAGACCCCCAAAGCATCCTCCCAATGTTGAGGGAATGTGTCCTGGTACGGTTCAGGTGGGAGGGGGGGCTGCTCTCGTCCCCCCCTCTTTTCCTGTGGCCTGCCAGGTTGCGTGCTCGGATAAGGGTCTGGTATGGATTTTGAGGGGGACCCCACGCCATTTTTTTTGGCTGGGTTTCCCCTTAAAATCCATCCCAGACCTCAAGGGTCTGGTATGGATTTTGAGGGGGACCCTACGCCATTTTTTTATTAATTTTTTTTGGCTGGGGTCCCCCTTAATATCCATCCCAGACCCGAAGGGCCTGGTTATTGAATTTTGGGGGGACCCCTACGCTTTTTTTTTTTGTTTTTTTTTTTTTTTTTTATCAATGACTTTTTTTTTTAATGAATGGCTTTCAATGAATGACTGTTCTCTGTGTTACGGGAGCCGACAATTCACATTAGCCGCGAGTGATTTTAAATAGCTTTCTTTCCTGCAAAAATGACACTTTTTGCAGAGACAGTTCTAAGCACTGGAAACATGCGCCCCTTTACATGCATACTATAGACACCCCCCAGGTACGAAATTTAAAGGAATATTACACTTTTATTGTTTCACTTTAATCATTATTAAAATCACTGGTCCCGGAAAAACGTCCGTTTTTTTAAGTTTTTTTTGCATTGATACATGTCCCCTGGGGCAGGACCCGGGTCCCCAAACACTTTTTATGACTAACTTTTTAAAAATAAATTACTTCAATGACTGTTCTCTGTATTAAGGGGGACGGGAGCCGACACTTTATTATAGCCGTTCGGGTCCCCATTGACTTAAATGGGGTTCGGTGTTCGGGGTCAAGTTCGGGTCAAGTTCGGTCCCGAACCCAAACTTTTTTCTGAAGTTCGGCCGAACCTGCTGAACCCAAACATCCAGGTGTCCGCTCCACTTCTAGAAATGAGTATTCTGTTTAGGAGTAAGAATACTTGAGAAATGCCCTGAAAAGGGGAAGGGAGGGTGGGTATCTCGCACAGGAAACCGACAAAGACCGGCAGCCTGTGGGCTGGTTAAATACCCTCCGGGCTCCTCCCATAATTTCAGGCCACCATACTGACCTTCTACTTTATTGGGATTTTTTTATTACCAAAGACAAGTAGCAGAATACATTTTAGCCAAAATGTATGCGATATGTATTATAAAAACATAAAACAAACAAAAAAAAAATATGTTTTATTTATATAAAATATAAATAAATATATTAAAAATCATATATATATATATATATATATATATATATATATATATATATATATATATATATATAGATATAGATATAGATATATGAGCTTTATCATAACCACACAATTTCCAACGCTATTTAGCACAGCTCTAAAAAAAACGGCCTGGTCATGAAGGGGGGAAACCATCCAGAGCTGAAGTGGTTTCCTATGACGGTCAGCTCCATCTAGTGGCCATAATGAAGTATTTTTCGTAAAAGGCTTCCATTAGTAAAAATACACCAATACCACACTGTGACCACTAGAGGGAGCCAATGATCATAGGAAATCACTGAAGGGATATTTAGTTTAACTACTTCTTTGTATTATAGTCAGTTTCCATTTTGTGTGTCTCTAACATCCATTTTGTCAGATATGCTCAAGTCTTGCTAATCTAGTTTTGTTTTTCCATAATACTGTAATCGTCTCTTGAGTTTCATTTCTTGTAAAGCACGTGATTTCTTTATTATAATTAGTTTCACTTTGGCACAGCCTGTACTTATGTGTCTCTGTATATGATTGGATAATTTGTCAAAGGGCGGTACTTTCTGAAAGCCCCTTTTATATTCACACCCAAGAATAAAGATTTAGATTTGCTCGGAGACATTTGCTGTATGTTTCATTGTCAAAGGGCAAATCTCCAGGCCTGACGGGATTGGAAAGTCACCTTACCAGACAAAGAGGGACCCCTAAAACAATCTACATTTTATTCCCTTTCAATCACTGTATGAGATAAAATATGGACAACATTCATCACAGCCGGGTGAATTCTTATCATATTCATTTAACAATTAAAACAAAATGAGAACACTGAGTGTTTGCAAAGCTTACATCACATATCAATGAAAGGCAATGACTCCATTTTTCTATTTTAATGGTTTTTATTGGAAGTTCTCTTATTGAACAATCAGTTACAAAATACAAAGTGTTACAAATCACAAGTGACATTGTCCATCCTTGTTTAGATAGACATAGCACATTGACATGGAGTGATAAAACACAATATAAGTGGGATATTTGTGAGACAAGTCCTCCCTGTGCACGTGCCAATAATAAAGGACATCCAGGGACTCACACCCCCTTCACACACTCCCCACAAATATATCCCCCTGCTTCTTATATGGTGGAGATCAGCCATGGAGTATATCTGAGGTGTATATCAGGGTGTGCTTCTTCCACACATGAGACCTGTGATGTCCAGCAACATTCATATAGAAGACATTTCCCGCACTCAAGGCACTAATACACCTCGAGGGTTGTGTGGGATCCCTGATGTACAGGAAGACAGGACTTCAGTGAGGAACAATTCCCTCACTCAGGACAGGAATACGGCTTCTCCCCCGTGTGAGATCTCTGATGTGTGGAAAGACTGGACGTCTGTGAAAAGCATTTCCCACACTCAGGACAGGAATATTGCTTCTCCCTCGTGTGAGATCTCTGATGTGTGGAAAGATTGGACTTATCTGAAAAACATTTCCCGCACTCAGGACAGGAATACGGCTTCTCCCCCGTGTGAGATCTCTGATGTGTGGAAAGACTGGACTTCACTGAAAAACATTTCCCGCACTCAGGACAGGAATACGGCTTCTCCCCCGTGTGAGATCTCTGATGTAAGGAAAGAAGGTTCTTCCTTGAAAAACATTTCCCACACTCAGAACAGGAATACGGCTTCTCCCCCGTGTGAGATCTCTGATGTGTGGAAAGATGGGACTTGTCTGAAAAACATTTCCCACACTCAGGACAGGAATACGGCTTCTCCCCCGTGTGAGATCTCTGATGTAAGGAAAGAAGGTCCTTCCTTGAAAAACATTTCCCACACTCAGAACAGGAATACGGCTTCTCCCCCGTGTGAGATCTCTGATGTGTGGAAAGATTGGACTTCTGTGAAAAACATTTCCCGCACTCAGGACAGGAATACGGCTTCTCCCCCGTGTGAGATCTCTGATGTGTGGAAAGATAGGACTTGTCTGAAAAACATTTCCCGCACTCAGAACAGGGATACGGCTTCTCCCCTGTGTGAGATCTCTCATGTGTGTAAAGATTGGACTTGTCTGAAAAACATTTCCCACACTCAGGACAGGAATACGGCTTCTTATCCTTGTGAGATCTCTGATGTGTGGAAAGATTTGACTTCTTTGAAAAACATTTCCCGCACTCAGGACAGGAATACGGCTTCTCCCCTGTGTGAGATCTCTGATGTGAAGAAAGATCGGACTTCTGTGAAAAAAAATTCCCACACTCAGAACAGGAATACGGCTTCTCCCCCGTGTGAGATCTCTGATGTTTGGAAAGACTGGACTTCCCTGAAAAACATTTCCCGCACTCAGGACAGGAATACGGCTTCACCCCCGTGTGAGATCTCTGATGTGTGGAAAGGCTGGACTTCTGGGAAAAACATTTCCCGCACTCAGGACAGGAATACGGCTTCTCTCCTGTATGAGATCTTATATGCTCATTAAGATTGGATTTATAATGGAAACACTTCCCGCACTCAGTACAGGAAAACGGCTTCTCCCCTGTGTGAGATCTCTGATGTTTGGAAAGATCAGACTTTCCTGAAAAACATTTCCCGCACTCAGGACAGGGATACGGCTTCTCTCCTGTATGAGATCTTGTATGCTCATTAAGATTGGATTTATAATGGAAACACTTCCCGCACTCAGTACAGGAAAGCCTCTTCTCTGTTGGAAGGACGGCACCGTCCCGCACAGTCTGATTTTCCTCAGGATAAGAGGAAGACGATGGTCCATCTACACTGTGTGGTGCCGGATGGACATTTGAGGTGGTCGGGTTTTCTCCTGGACTATACTGTGTGATGTCCTCATCTTCTACTTCACAGTCTGGAGACAAAGTGAGACAATCCTCTGAGGTTTTCCTCATCTCCCGTCCATCTACTAAAATAGAAATACAAAGATTATTACTAGACATGAGCTGATTGGTTCCCCTAAACCAGGACTCCGCCCACATCAGGCAGCTTTGTCTCTGAGGATCTTACAATTCCCCCCTCAAGGTAACTAGTAAATGGGTCCTCTGATCTCCTAGCAGATCATTTCTTTATTCATGGACCTTAGTCAGAGAGTGAGGACACAACGAGAACTGTCTATTATAGGAGTGACAGTGATGAGGGGATTATAGGACGAGTGTCCCCTCCCCCTCTATCACTCATCGCCATCTTCCCAACACAAGAAGTACTGAACTCTCGGATAAAGTCATGAATAACAGCGGGGCTGAGCCCCACCAGAGGTCAGAGAGTGAGGATGGGGAGAGAACAACCAAGATGAAGACTGGACTGATCCTGAAGACCCCCATCATTGGGTTTTTGGCTCCTCCCTCATTATCACTTTCTGTTTAAGGATCCAAAGTTTGAGGATGTTATCACATTATTATCAACATGTAAAAGTCTGTGCTCCAATCACATCATCAGATATAAAATCAAACCACTATAATCTGATTCCACCCTGAAATGAAATAAGTAATCAGGAAGCTGCTCACATAATACCCAGATATGAGGTATAACAGAATTCCTCCAAAATATGCAGCTCTGGCCCTTTAAATCATATACAATAAAACACACCGCAGATGAGGTCATCAGGGGCTTGATCAGTGATCCAATCCCCGATGTGATGATGTCAGCACGTTGGGCGGAGCATAACAATCTAACGTCATCACGCCCATTGCGGCTGGACGGAGTGCCGAGGAGATGCACTGTGCATGTCTACCGATGTGTGTGACAGATATTTCTATGTAATAAAGTGAGAGATGTTATAGATCTATACTATGTGGAGAGTTCTTCTTGTCTCGGGGCTGAGACTATACAGCGGGGGTCAGCAACCTGTAGATCACGACTACGTGACTGGTAGATCTCGGTCTGGACTTGCTGACCCGCCGATGTCTCCTCTGTAGTGCCACCTCCAGTGCCATGCAGAGTGATACCAACTGCACTCCACCTCTAATCCCGGCTAGTGGTCTCCAGAGTGGTGCCAGCAGCAGAAGGAAGAGATCTTCAGGTCAATGTGAAGCACCGAGCATATTAGTATAAGGCTGCTTTCACAGTGATGTGCTGCGGTTTACCCACACCGCGGGTGCAGTGCAGTGTACCTGCAGCTTTCCTGGGGGTTTGCTGCACTTATCCATAGACTTCTATTATATCCTGCGGGTTTGCTGCACTTTCTGAATACAGGAGTTTTGATACGATTTCAGAAAGTGCCCCACACCTGCAGGATATAATAGAAGTCTATGGCAAAGTGCAGCTAACCCAGGAAAGCTGCAGATGCACTGCGCTGCACCTGTGGTGCAGGTAAACTGCAGCACATCAATGTGAAAGCAGCCTTATGGTGGGCTCAGAACAGTAAGGGTTCATTTACATTTGTAGTTTAGGGGGTGTTAAAACCCCATAGTAAAAATTTGTTTTTATCACCCCTGCCCCCAACCACATCCTCTTTAGTTGCAGTGGCCAGGGGTGTACATATGTCGTAGCCGCAACAGGAGTTATATGCATTGTCATGGTTGGTGGGTGTCATGGTTGGCGGGTGACATGGTTGGCAGGTGTCATGGTTGGCGGGTGACATGGTTGGCAGGTGTCATGGTTGGCGGGTGTCATGGTTGGTGGGTGGCATGGTTGGTGGGTGTCGCACCTACCAAGCATAACCCATTCAAGTGAATGAGGCCACTCTGCACGTGCCCTGCAACCTTGTGCAGTACAGAAAATAAGGGGTTAAAAAAGGCAGCATTGTTGCTTTCTCACCACCTTCTTTAACCCCTTGGACCTTACAGAATCATGAAGTTGTGGGGCGCATGCAGAGCGTATAACACGCACCTTTTTCCCCTTAAAATCTGAGGAAATTCAGGGGTGCGTGTTATACGCCGATCCCCCGCGATTGTGAGCCTCCTTTCTGCAGTTTTCGGCCATTGTCACTGCAGTTTAACTGCAGCCTGGGTAAGGCTGCAGATGGACGCTGCAAGACTGCAAGTGACACTAAGAAAGCCTCCGAGAACGGCCAATGGCGCCAATTTTCCAACTGCAGTGACACTGACATGTCACTGCAGTTCACAGCTCAGGAAAGTGACCAGGGGATTACAGGCTTATATCACCCAGTCCCCGCCCTACTCTGGAGCAATCAGTGAGCAGTATGGGTGGAGGAATGTATTTAGTGTTAATGACCCACCTGTGCTGATCTCTGTAGGAGTGTCCTCCTCTATAAATGTCCCCGTTATTCCATCCTCCTCCATAGACTGCTGATCATCCCTCACATACATCTCTTCTTCTTCTGCTTTAACCTCAAATTCTATATCGATTGGATCTCCACTCTAAATCAAGAAAATGAGAGAAAATATCATCTGTAAGATATAAGCTTTATTACTGTGACATCACATATAGAAAATCCACACATCTCCATCTATGTTCTAGATTAGGGGTGTCTAACTTAATTTCATTGTGGGCTGCATCAGCATTATGATTGTCCTCAAAAAGGCAGGTTGTATCTGTAAGATTAGATGTCCAGCACATCCCAAGAGCCACCCCACCATCAGAAGTTGAGTCCCCTATAGGGATGAGCTGAACACCCCCCGGTTTGGTTCGCACCAGAACCTGCGAACGGACTGAAAGTTTGCGCAAACATTAGAACCCTATTAGTTACAATGGAGGCGAACGTTTGAAATCTAAAGTGCTAATTATAACGGCCAATATGCATGTTAATGTCATAAAAGAGGTTTGGGGACCCGGGTCCTGCCCCAGGGGACATGTATCAATGCAAGAAGAAGTTTTAAAAACTGACGTTTTTTCTGGAGCAGTCATTTTAATGATGCATAAAGTGAAAAAAAAGTGAAATATTCCTTTAAATATGGTACCTGGGGGGTGTCTAAAGTATGCCTGTGAAGTGGCATGTGTTTCCTGTGTTTAGAACTGTCCCTGCACAAAATGTAAAGGAAAAAAAGCCATTTAAAACTGCTTGCGGCTTTAATGTCATGTCTTGTCCTGGCAATATGGATGAAAATCTTTGAGAAAAATGGCATGGCTACCACATCACGCCCCACCCCATTACCAGCCCCTTTGGGTCTTGTATGGATATTAATGGGAACCCCGCACCCAAAATAAAACCCTATACCTACAACCCTCTATACTCTGAACAGCAGTATACAGGTCGGTGCAAACAAGACAGGGACTGTAGATTTGTTCTTAAGTAGAATCTGTTTGTAATTTTGAACAGGTACATTTTAACTTTCAATAATTTTTATTGTTTGAATAAGAAAGACATATTACAGTCAAAAAGAAAAACACTGTTGGGAAACAATGAAGCAAATCCATATAAAATATACAGCACAACTTGGTTAGAGACGATGGGTATAAGAAAAAAAGACATTATGTCAGGCGTCTGTATGCATAACTTTCTGCTGAAATTAAACTTATGGAAGGAGACTGGTACAGGTGAAGGCAAACTTGGGCCATTGGAACAGTAGGGAGTATCACTCACTTACTCCCATAAACATATGGAGAAGAGTGTAGGGCTGAGTGCCCCCCGCCACCCCAACTGGGTACTAGCTGTGGGGGGAAGCACCCCTCCCCGCACCCGAACTCCGAGACTGTGGCCCCTCTGATGTTCCTAGAGGCTGTCAAGAGAGTATCTCGCTCTCAGCAGTGAAAAACCAAAACAGAATAAGTAACATCAACAGTATTGTCCTTCCATGTGGAGAACCCCAGGAAAATAGGTAAATGTCCTTTAGAGTTCCACAGGTGAGGAGTCTAGGTTCTGTCCATGTCGTACGACAAGTATCAATACTAGAGAGTAGAAAAGAGAGAAGGAACAGAAGAAGAAGCGGGACAGTAGCTGAGCTGCGCCCTCTGTACAGTAAGGAGATTGAGGATCAGAAAACGGAAGGAGAAAGGAAGAGAGTTTTCCAGGATCAGACGGTTCCTGCGTATGCATTGCAGGAGCAGAATACTGAAGGAGAAGAGAGTCAAGGGATAATAGGGGGGCAAAAGGTGGAAAGGAAGGGAGAGAAAGCAGGGGGGAAGTAGGAAGAGAAGAAGGGTCAGACCAGGGGGAGATCCCGTATAGGGGGATTTTAGATCTGGGAGAAGGGAAATATTCTGGAGTTCAGCCCAGGGTGACCAAATACTTTCAAATATACGGGATTTATCCTGAATGATGCTAACAATTCTCTCCTGTGCCATTATCCAAGAGATCTTGCGTTTCACTGCAGCATAAGGGACTGCAGTTTTTTTCCAGTGGGCTGCTATGGTGATTTTTGTGCCTAGTAGGATAAAGAATATAAGTGTCTGAGTGTGTTTAGTCACATTATCTACCTTAAGATTAAGTAAAGCAATTTCTGGAATTTGGGGAACCTGGGCTGACGAGAGCTTGCGAATAAGAGCAAAGACCTTATTCCACAGTCCCCTTATACGTGGACAAGTCCACCAAACATGAAGTAGAGATCCCACGTGACACATTCACGAAAACAGAGCGGGGATACATTGGGATAGATCCTGGCCAAGATAGAGGGTACTCTATACCAGCGTGTAAGTACTTTGAGATTTGCCTCAATTAGGGACACATTAAGAATTCCTTTAAATGAACGTTGAAAACAGGCAAACCATTTGTCCTGGTCCCATGAGATATTAAGATCAGATTCCCAGGCTAGGGCATATGTAGGTTTGGCTGATGCAGAGGCCAGGGAAGAATAGATGATGGATATCCCCCCCTCTCTGGCCCGTGATGCCAGCACACCAAGATTCATATGTGGAAGCTATCGGAGGCTCGGGTTTATTAGACCAGATAGATTGGAGGAAATGTAGTATTTGTGAATATCTGAATTTCTCGGAGGAGGGCATCTCAAGTTTATTGTTGCAGAATGTAATCGAAATGGGGCCCGTAGAGGTGAAGAAGTTTCCTATTCTAAAAAGTCCTTTATTGAGCCACCAACTAAAGGCAAGGATGTTCATGCCCGGAGGGAAGTCCGGATTGTGGAATATATGCGTTAACGGACGGAGGGCAGATATAAGTGTGGTGTTTTTGTGTAAGTGATCGCAAAGTGCCAATGAATGAGAAAGAGTGGGAGCCATGATAGGCGGCCTATTTTTAGGGGGACACCATAATAAGAAGTCTATGGTATGAAGGGGGACTGCTTGTCTCTCCATATCAACCCAGTCAGGTTTTGGACCACGGGCGTAGACTATCGAAATCTGGGCCAGTTGAGCTGCCTGGTAATACCACCAGATATTTGGGAGTGACAAGCCCCCTTGAGTTTTTAGTCTATATAGGAGGTGTTTCGAGCCCCTGCAACCCTGTGTGCCCCAGATAAATTTCAGGATCTTAGATTGGAGGGCTTGGATGTTCGCTTTCTTAACAGGAATAGGAAGAGATCTGAAAAGGTAGAGTAGACGGGGGAGAAAGGTCATTTTGATTGCGGATACGCGGCCTATCCAGGATAGGCCAAGTTTAGACCACAGTACTAGATCCTCTGTCAATTTATTAAAAGCAGTTGGATAATTGGACGAGTAAAGGGTGGTTATACTGGAAGATAGGTACACTCCCAAGTATGGTAATTTTGTAGGACACCATGAGAAAGGGAAATAGGTTTGTAAAGTGCCTACTAGGGAGGGAGGGACAGTGATATTTAGGGCTAGTGATTTAGAGGCATTAACCTTCAAACCAGAAACTATGCCGAATTCAGTAAGTAGGGTGAAAATGTTGGGTGTTGAGATCAATGGGGAAGTGACAAACATGAGCAGGTCGTCAGCGAACAGAGCGCATTTATGCTCCGTCTGACCACACATGACTCCTTTGATATCTGGATGGGATCTGATGGCTATGGCCAAGGTCTCAATCGCTATAGCGAAAAGGATAGGGGAAAGGGGACATCCTTGCCTAGTGCCTTTTTCTATGTTAAAAATGTCGGAGTAACAGCCTTGGAGACGGACCTGTGCACTGGGATTAGAATATAGAGCCCGTAACGTTCCTATAAAGAGGGGGCCGAATCCCCATCTCTCCAGGACGTTAAATAGATAGGGCCACGTGAGCGTGTCAAAAGCTTTTTGAAGGTCGATTGACAAAAGAAAGCCTTCCTGGGAAGGGCCTCCATCCCAACGGGAATGAAGAAGTGAGATTATATCTACTGCTCTCCTAATTTGGTCAGGTCCTTGTCTCCCCGGGATAAAGCCCGCTTGGTCTTTATGTATATAACGAGATATAAATGTGGAGATTCTATTGGATAAAACTTTTGTTAGGATCTTAAGATCATTGTTGATGAGGGAGATTGGGCGATAGTTAGAGACAAGAGACCCATCCTTCCCTGGTTTAGAGATGACCGAAACATAGGCTAAATTGAGGGCTTTATCCAGGGGAGAGCCGGACCTGAGCGAATTAAAGAAGTCTACCATGTGTGGAGCGAGGGTTGGTGCAAATTTCTTGTAGTATCCTACAGAAAACCCATCCGGACCCGGGGCGGAGTTAGGTTTTAGGTGTTTGATAACCTCCATCACTTCCGATATCGAGATTGGCTCTTCAAGGAGATCGGAATGTGTAGCGGATAATTTCGGAAGCGGGATAGAGTTGAGGAAATCGTCCATAAGAGTCCGAGGGGTTGCTAAGTCGTGTTTATAAAGGGAGGTGTAGAATTTGTGGAACGTACTCATTATACGAATAGGATTTTGTGTCAAATCACCCCCAGAATCCCTAATCTTGGGGAGTGTGAAGGATCGGGGTTTGGGAGAGAGTTTAGTTGCCAGTTTGGCTCCTATTTTGTCCCTATGGGAGTAGAAGCGTGCCCCTGACCATCTTAAGTGCTTCTCGGCCTCAGTAGTGAGAGCGAGATTTAGGGAGGTTCTGACAGAGTCAAGGGCGTTCAGGGAATCAGAGGTCGGATTGCGTTTGTGGGCTCTACTCAATGTCTCAAAATCCTTAGTTAGTGAAACTATGTGTGCTTTACGTGCCTTCTTGAGTTGGGAGGACAGTTGAATGAGCCTCCCTCTGATGACCGCTTTATGCGCCGCCCATAGTGACTCTGGGGAAATTGTGTCATGTGTATTGAGGGTGAAATATTCCTTAATGTCTTTTGCCAGAATAGAGCATTGAACAGGATTGCTTAGGAGACTTTCGTTGAGTCGCCATTTAAATTGTGTGCTGGGGTTGTGGGTGCGTTTAAGAAACACAAGGACCATAGAGTGATCTGATGCTACTGTGTCCTTAATGACTGCCTTTGTAGCTGAGGGAATAGCTTGAGTTTGAATAAAGATATGGTCTATTCTAGAATAAACTTGGTGGGGGATAGAGAAGTGAGTGTAGTCTTTAGTTCTGGGGTTCAGTTCCCTCCAGATGTCCACAAGCCCCTGCGAATAGAGCGCAGCAGCAATTTTGGTACTTTGACTAGGGGGTTTCCTAGTTCGTGGTAGACCTTTTCTAGCTTTATCAAGGGATTGATCGAAAGGAAGATTAGTGTCACCTCCCATTACGATTTTACCTTCGAGTACAGGACTTAATGTGGACATCATGGAGGAAAAGAATGAGGCTTGACCTTTATTCGGGGCGTAATAGGAAACAAAAGAGTATATAGTCCCTTCCAAGGAGCCCTTGACTAAGAGGAATCTACTTTCCTCATCTTTGATTATATCTGACAGAGAAAATTTCAGGTTTTTGGAGATGCAAATAGCTACTCCTTTTGTTTTATTTTGGGCATTGGAAAGAAAGAATTGGGGGAAGTGCCCATGTAGAAAGGAGGGGTTGTAAGATGAAGGGAAATGGGTTTCCTGCAACAATAAGATATCTATTTTTTGTGTTTGGTAAGATTGAAACAGTTTCCTCCTCTTTATCGGGGAATTCAATCCTTGCACATTATGTGTTGCTATACATAGGTCAGGGAAAACAGTGGTGTCAGACATCACGAGCCAGAGGGATAGAAAATCGCATCAAAAGAGAATATCTTACCTGAGCCTCTTGGGGGGACACCCGGGTTGCAGCCGTGAATATCAATTGGGGATGTGGTGAATCGATACGTGCGAGGGGGATCTCCTGGTTGACCCAGAAAAAGGGAAAAGAGGGGGAAGAAAAGGGGGGGGGGGGAAGTCTGATCCTGGAGCAGAAAAATACAAACGTTAGGAACCAATATGTAGCTAGGAGTAGTGTAACATAAGAATCAAAGGCGGTTAGTATGTTCAATGAGATACCTAGGAGGGGAAGGTAGCCGCCAACGTTCCCCAGCAGGTTTTCCCTATAATGTATAGAACAAAAACAAAAAAAGGGCCCCAGATCAAGGGGCAATTTGGTGGTCTCAGAGTGTAGGGAAATCGCCACTCCGAGACTGGTGGAGGTGCAGTGCATAGCACTCCAGCCCAAGCACGCATGAATGTAAAATTGCAGTACAAAGAGAAAAAAATAAAAATAAAAAAAAAATAAAAAAAAAATAAAAAAAAAAGAAGAAGGGTAAAATATTTGCGAAAACTAGCAAAAAGAGAAGCCCTACCGAGGAGACAACATATGTAACAAGCAAATATACATTTTCCGGAAAAGAATAAGGCCAGCTAGGCCACATGTACCAAAAAAAAATGCCAAACAGGCACTGTAACTTTGGGTTCTTGAGGATAGAAGGGTCTTCAAAACCTAGAGCAAAAAAAGTATCAGGAGGTGTGGGGGGGGGGGAGTATTTGCCATGGTTGACTAGCATGGCAGGGATAAAGGTGTGGAAGTCTATGGGGAAAAAGGAGGGACAGTTCTTCAGCATCCAATGTGTCAGAGAAGTTCACGGAGGACCCCGTCTGGGGACAGACTAAACAAAAGCCTCACATCACGTGAGGGAGGAAATGGTGAGAAAGAGCTGAGTGGGATCTTCTTAGGGTGGGCGCCCGTCTTTAGATCTCTTTGCCTGTTTCTTTTGCCACAGGGGTTGAATGGGGCTAGCTGGAGGAGGCCTCTTTGTGGAGACGGGAGCTTTGGGGTCCGTAGGTGGACCCGGAGTTTGGGAGATGAGACCCAGTTGAAGAAGTAGACGTTCACCGTCGTTGAAAGTGGAAAAGCCATACGATTTGTTGGAGTGTGTGAAGTTTAGACGAAACGGAAAGGCCCATCTGTAGGTGATTGAATGTTGAGTGAGAACTTGTAGCAGAGGCTTTAAAGATCGGCGTAATTGGATCGTGTAAGGAGACAGGTCCGAATAAACTTGGATTGGGAAGCCCTGGAATGTTAGATTAACAGTCTCTCGTGCTTTCCGCATGACCTCCTCTTTGACCTTGTAAAAGTGTGGTTTAACCACAATGTCTCTAGGGAGACCATCTTGGCGGGGAGGTTGGAGTGCTCTATGAGCCCGGTCCAGTTCCAGCCGATGTTCTGGTGCATCTGGAAGTAATGAGGAGATGAATTCACGGACTACTTTATCCGTGTCCTTAAAGGTTTCAGGCAAGCCTCTCAGTCTGAAGTTATATCTTCGATTCCTATTTTCAAGGTCGTCCAGCTTGGAATAGGCTATGTCCAGTTGGTCATGTAACTCTGTGATCCTGTCAGTGTTCTGAATTGTCATGGCTACTGCCTGATCAGTTTTAGATTCAACAGCTTCAATCCTGGCTCCTAAGTGCTGCAAGTCAGCCTGTATAATGGAGGTGATATGAGAGGCATTTTGGGCTAGGCCTCTGGATAGCATGGTGGAGAATGTTTGGCAAAATCAGTGGGAGTGGAGGGTAAAGCGCCCAGGAGAGGCCCTTGGTGGAATGGGGCCTCAGTGAAATCCTCCATTGGTGTGAGGGGGGAATCCCCTTGGAATCTCCCCAGCAGTGACTCTGTGGATGCAGGTGAAAGGAAGGGCACTTGGGGGTTACTCACTGCGGGCTGGATCTGTCCGAGGATGTGGGGATCGGGTGCTGATGGATCCGCTATGGTGTCGGCCTGGTCCAGGCCTAGTACAGGGCGCGCGGCCACCATTATGGCGGCGGATTCGGCCGTGAGGGCCGGGGTAAGCTGACGGCTTAGGTTCCGTCTGGCCGTGATCCCGGTATGGTGGGCTTGTAGCCCGGGTGCTCTGCAGCTGGGGGAGCGATGATTCACCGCCGGATGGTCCTCAGTAAGGCGCTGTGGAGCGGGCTTGGGCCGAAGTACAGAGCGCGCGGCCGTCAATATGGCGGCGGAATCGGCCGTGAGGGCCGGGGTGAGCTGACGGCTAAGGTTCCGTCTGTCGGTGGATCCGGAATGGTGGGCTTGTAGCCCGGGTGTTCTGCAGCTGGGGGAGAGATGTATTGCTGCTGGATGGTCCTCGGTAGGGCGCTGTGGAGCGGGCTTAGGCTGGAGTGGAGCGGAGCCCTCAGGACATGCGACCGTCCATGAAGCCGCCGCGCATGCGCCTAACAGGTACATTTTTAAGTGAACCTCACTTTCCGTCCCAATGACAAATGTTTTTGGAAAAGTGTTTTTTTTTTTATTGAAACAAGGATTGGTGATAAAGCATCAGTAGAGAGGAGATACCTTTTTCCCAAATTAAATCTAACAGGTTAGAATTTCCCTTCCTAGGGGTAGATTTCCTCTCACTTCCTGTTATCTCCTTCCGTTTGCAAGTAGGAGTCGTTTGTAAGTTGGATGTTTGAAAGTAGGGGCCTGCCGTATATACTCTGCAGAAATTTGCCCCATTAGATGTTGGTGTTGCCACAACACTGTAAGCCCTCACAGCTACTCTTGGTCGGCGCTGGAACGCCCTGCTGTGAACTATTTTATCAGGAATTGTAATTACATGCCATTGTTGAACAGTGTTAAGAAAAATTGGGCCTTTGGTGGTGGTGCTGGCACTACAACACTGTAAGCCCTCACAGTTACTCTTGGTGGGTGCAAGAATGGGCCCTGCTGTGAATTATTAGAATTAGATCAATAATTGTAATTACACATCCCTGTTAAACAGGGGCTGAAAAATTGGGCCTTAGGCACTGGTGCCACAACACTGCAACCCCTCACAGATACTGTACTTGGAGCACAGCAATGAGACCTGTTGCAAAGCATTGCATAACAAATTGTAATTAAACGCCCCTGTTAAACCCCTGTTGAAAAATTGGGCCTTGGCCACTAGTGGTGGCACCCAGAAACAAAAATGTTCTTCCAAGCTATCATCAGGATCATTGAGGAGGAAGAGGATAGTCAGTCAACATAAAAGGACAGTCACTCAGCATCAGCATAGGCAGTCTTGAAGGGATGTGACATTTCAAAATAAATTATTCTGTAACATCGGCTTCAGGTGCCTGGTAGCTGGTGGTGATCCAAGACTGATTCATCTTTATGAAGGTCAGTCGATCAAGCACACCCTGTGATCGGTGACAAAGCCTCCAGCAGCACTGAATGTGCGTTCCGAAAGAACGCTGGATGCAGGACAGGCCAGTAGCTCAATTGCATACTGTGCAAGCTCTGGCCAGTGATCGATTCTCAAGACCCAGTAAGCCAGAGGATTTTCGGTGGGAAAGGTGTCCAAGTCTGACCTTGCCCCTAGGTATTCCTGCACCATGTATATCAGACGCTGGCGATGGTTGCTGGAACCGATCATACCTTGGGGCTGCGGACTAAAAAATTTGTCTGAACGCATTGGTCAGACGTCCACCTTCCCCGCGGCTCCTTCTGCTACTGACCGAAGCCTCAGCAACTCGTCGTCCAGGACCAGGAGTTTGTAACCTCCCAGTCTCTGGGAACGCGTTGCACAGACCTTTCTGCAAGGCCTCCCGGAGATGTCTCAACCTCTGCGACGGCAAGATAATTTTCGCAACCTTACCCTTGTACCGTGGATCAAGGAGAGTGGCCAGCCAGTAATGGTCCCTCTCCTTGATGCGAAGAATACAAGGATCCTTCCGCAAGCTTTGCAGGATCAGGGAGGCCATGCAACGTAGGTTAGCTGAGGCATTCGGTCCGGACAAGTACACCGGTTTCTTGGGACTGTAAATCATCCCTAAAAGACTGCTGCTGCTGATGCTGAGTGCCAGGCTCCATCTCCATGCTGACACAATCATCCTCCTCCTCCTCATCCTCTTCCTGTGTGATGGGTGGGAGAGAAGGAACACTGTCTGGATAAAGGGGGCCTTGAGAGGCAAGGAAGTCCTCCTCTTCCTGCCTCTGTTCTGCCTCAATTGCCCTGTCCATTATTCCACGCAGCGTATGCTCCAACAAGTGGACAAGAGGTACAGTGTCACTGATGCATGCACTGTCATTGCTCACCATCCTCGTGGCCTCCTCAAATGGTGACAGGACAGTGCATGCATCCCTGATCATGCTCCACTGGCGTGGGGAAAAAAATCTGAGCTCCCCTGACCCTGTCCTGGTGCCGTAGTCGCACAGGTACTCATTTATGGTCCTCTGCTGCATGTGCAGTCGCTGCAGCATGGCCAACGTTGAGTTCCACCTAGTGGGCATGTCACATATAAGGCGGTTCTTGGGCAGGTTCAACTCCTTTTGCAGCTCAGCCAGCCGAGCACTGGCATTATATGATTGGCGGAAATGCACACAGACTTTCCTGGCCTGCCTTAGGACATCCTGTAAGCCTGGGTACCTGCCCAAGAACCGCTGCACCACCAGGTTAAGGACGTGAGCCATACAGGGCACATGGGTCAGTTGTCCCTGTCGCAGGGCAGAGAGGAGGTTGGTGCCATTGTCGCAAACCACCATTCCTGGCTTAAGCTGGCATGGCGTCAACCATCTCTCGGCCTGACCCTGCAGAGCTGACAGAACCTCTGCCCCAGTGTAGCTCCTGTCCCCCAAACACACCAGCGCAAGCACGGCATGGCATCTTTTTGCCTGCGTACTTGCATAGCCCCTTGAACGCCTACGGAGCACCGCTGGTCCCAAGTACAGAGCACTCGAAGAGGCCATGGAGGAAGAAGAAAAAGAGGAGGGGGGTGGAGGAGAGAGGTGTGTCACAACCAGTAGTAGCATTATGGAGGCATGGTGGCGGAACAACCTCCAACACTACTGCACCTTGTCCTGCATTCTTCCCAGCTGCCAAAAGAGTGACCCAATGGGCCGTGAAAGATAGGTAACATCTCTGTCCATGCCTGCTGGACCATGAGTCAGTGGTAATATGCACCTTACCGCTGACCGCCCTGTCCAATGAGGCCAAGACATTGCCTTCCACATGCCGGTAGAGAGCCGGAATCGCCTTCCGTGAGAAAAAGTGGCGTTTGGGAACCTGTCACTGAGGAACCGCACATTGCACAAACTCACGGAAGGGGGCCGAGTCTACCAACTGAAAAGGTAGCAATTGAAGTGCTAGCAATGTAACCAAGCTAACATTCAACCGCTGGGCATGTGGATGGCTGGGAGTGAACTTCTTTAGATGGTCCAGCAGCTGGGGCAGGGAAATTTGCCTTGTACAATCGGACGTCGTTGTACTGCTAGCAGAGTGCCCGCAAGTATTTGGCTGTGACACACCTAATTCTACACCTTCATTCCACTCATTGCAGCTTTCAGAGAGGACTGAAGGTATAGTGGGGATGGAGATCTCAGCTGATGACGAGCAAGGAGAAGTTTGCTTTGTTCTTTGGTGTGGGTCTTTAAGGTACGCTTGCCAATGAGCTGCATGGCAGGTCAACATATGTCTGGTCAAGCTTGTGGTGCCCAAGCGGCTGATGTTTTGGCCACGCGAGATACGCTTGAGACATATGTTGCAAATAGCAGCGGTACGATCTGATGCACTCGACAAGAACTTTTGTAATAAGGTGCAGAGGCAGCGCCCTGCGGTGTGATTCAGTTGGTGTGCTGCCCTCAAGCTGGCCCCCGGAGGGCATCCTGCCTCATTGGAGATGTGCCGCCTCCTCCTCCTTTCTCTCCGTTCAGGCACCCACGTGGAGTCAGTGACCTCATCATCCCCTCCCTCTTCACCACTGGAGCAAACTTGGCAGTATGCTGCAGCTGGTGGAACATGACTGCCAGATTGCTGTCCTTGAGCATTCCCTCTCTCTGCGCTCACGCTACTGCCTTCCTCTAGCTGGTTATGATCATCAGAGCCTTCAAAACGCTGGGCATCCTCCTGGAGCATGTACCCAACACCATGCTCAAACAGTTCAGGGGACTCCTCAGGAGAACATGGTGGGTCTAGCGAAGGGGTGACTGATGACATTGAGTACGCTTTGGCAGCTGCTTTGCGAGTTAGACATGTGCGATTAGTTTCGTACAAATTCGTACGAATTTTTCGAAATTCGTACGAATTTACGAATCCGTAGTACAAATTTTTTCGAATACAAATTCCGTACGGAATACGAAATTCCGTTTACGAATTTTGTCGCCGAATTTATTCGAATCCGACTACCAAATATCGAATTTCAACTAATATTAAAGAAATTATTATAGCGGATATAACGAATGATTCAAATGGATTCGAATGAATTCGAATGACAAAGTGTCATTTTTGCAGGAAAAATTCCGTTTACGAATTTCAGCTCCAAATTATTCGAATCCAACTACCAATATCGAATTTCAACTAATTCGAAAGAAATTATTATAGCAGATATAACAAATGAATTTGAATGATTCAAATGACAAAGTGTCATTTTTGCAGAAAAAAAAGCTATTTAAAATCACTCGCGGCTATTGCCGGCAAATGAATTGTCGGCTCCGTAACACAGAGAACAGTCATTCATTGATATAAAAAAAAAAAAAGCGTAGGGGTCGGGGTAGGTCTGGGATGGATATTAAGGGGGACCCCAGCCAAAAAAAAAATAAAAAAATGGCGTGGTGTCCCCCCTAAATATACATACCAGATTCTTCAGGTCTGGGATGGATTTAAAGGGGAACCCCGGCCAAAAAAAAAAAATGGCGTGGGGTCCCCCTCAAAATCCATACCAGACCCTTTATCCGAGCACGCAACCTGGCAGGCCGCAGGAAAAGAGGGGGGGACGAGAGCGGCCCCCCTCCCGCCTGAACCGTACCAGGCCACACGCCCTTAACATTGGGAGGGTGCATGAGACCCCCAAAGCACCTTGTCCCCATGTTGATGAGGACAAGGGCCTCATCCCCACAACCCTGGCCGGTGGCTGTGGGGGTCTGCGGGCGGGGGGCTTATCGGAATCTGGAAGTCCCCTTTAACAAGGGGACCCCCAGATCCCGCCCCGCCCCCCTTTGTGAAATGGTAAGGGGGTGTACCCCTACCATTTCACCAAAAAAGGTGACAAAAATGGTAAAAATGACAGGAGACGGTCTTTGACAATTCCTTTATTAAAATCTTCTTTCTTCTGCTCTTCCTTTCTTCATCCTTCGGTTTCTTCATCTTCTCCTTCCGGCATCTTCTTCCATCATCTTCTTCCTCCGATCCGCTTCTTCTTGCTCTGGTCTTCTCGTCCTTCTCGTCCGGCATCGGCGTCGGCGTCTCTTCTTGGGACGCTCCTCGCAATGGGAGGCTCCCGCTGTGTGAGGCTTTGCTGCGTCTGACAGGTCTTTTATAACGGAGGGCACCTGGTAACCCCGCCCCCTCTGACTCACGGGGACGTCATGGGGACTTCCCTATGGCTTTCCCTATGACGTCAGATGGGGGCGGGGTCACCAGGTGCCCTCTGTTATAAAAGACCTGTCAGCCGGAGCGAAGTCTCACACAGCGGGAGCCTCCCATTGCGTGGAGCGGCCCAGAAGAGACGCCGGCGCCGATGCCGGATGAGAAGGACGAGAAGACCGGAGCAAGAAGAAGCGGATCGGAGGAAGAAGATGATGGAAGAAGATGCCGGAAGGAGAAGATGAAGAAAGGAAGACTAGAAGAAAGAAGAAAGAAGATTTTAATAAAGGAATTGTCAAAGACCGTCTCCTGTCATTTTTACCATTTTTGTCACCTTTTTGGTGAAATGGTAGGGGTACTTTTGTACCCCCTTACCATTTCACACAGGGGGGGGATCTGGGGGTCCCCTTGTTGAAGGGGGCTTCCAGATTCTGATAAGCCCCCCACCCGCCGACCCCCACAACCACCGGCCAGGGTTGTGGGGATGAGGCCCTTGTCCTCATCAACATGGGGACAAGGTGCTTTGGGGGTCTCAGACCCCCAAAGCACCCTCCCAATGTTGAGGGCATGTGGCCTGGTACGGTTCAGGCGGGAGGGGGGCCGCTCTCGTCCAACTCTCTTTTCCTGCGGCCTGCCAGGTTGCGTGCTCGGATAAGGGTCTGGTATGGATTTTGAGGGGGACCCCACGCCATTTTTTTTGGCTGGGGTTCCCCTTAAAATCCATCCCAGACCTCAAGGGTCTGGTATGGATTTTGAGGGGGAACCTACGCCATTTTTTTTTTTGGCTGGGGTCCCCCTTAACCACTTCAGCCCCGGACCAATTGGCAGCCAAAGGACCAGGCCCCTTTTTACGATTCGGCACTGCGTCGCTTTAACTGACAATTGCGCGGTCGTGCGACATGGCTCCAAAACAAAATTGCGTCCTTTTTTCCCACAAATAGAGCTTTCTTTTGGTGGTATTTGATCACCCCCTGCGGTTTTTATTTTTTTGCGCTATAAACAAAAATAGAGCGACAATTTTGAAAAAAATGCAATATTTTTTGCTTTTTGCTATAATAAATATCCACAAAAAATATATAAAAAAACATTTTTGTTCCTCAGTTTAGGCCGATACGTATTCTTCTACATATTTTTGGTAAAAAAAAATTGCAATTAGCGATTATTGATTGGTTTGCGCAAAAGTAATAGCGTTTACAAAATAGGGGATAGTTTTATAGCATTTTTTATTAATTTTTTTTTACTAGTAATGGCGGCGATCAGCGATTTTTAGTGTGACTGCGACATTATGGCGGACACATCGGACATTTTTGACACATTTTTGGTACCATTGTCATTTATACAGCAATCAATGCTATTTAAATGCATTGATTCCTGTATAAATGACAGTTGTAGTGAAAGAGTTAACCACTAGGGGGAGGGGAGGGGTTATGGGCTCTGACGTGTGTGTGTTTTTTTACATTAGGGGGCGGGGCTGACGTCTGACGTCATTGATCGGCTTTCCCGATGACCGGGAACAGCCAATCAATGACAGGCAGAGTAGGAAGCGCGGGGAGAGGTTTGTTTACTCAAACCTCTCCCTGTTCTTTAGCTCTGTAACCCGATCGCGGGACACCAGCGGCGATCGTGTCCGCTGGTCCCGCGGCCGGGGTCACGGAGCTCCTGACCAGATCGCGAGCGCGCGCGCGACCCATGGTCAGGCATTTAAAGGGCCACATACAGGTACGTGGTTTTGCCTGCCCGTGCCATTCTGTAGATGTATATCTACATGAGGTGGTTGAGAAGCAGTTAATATCCAGCACGGGAAACATGCGCCCCCTTCACAGGCATACAACTCTATAGTATATATATGAAGGGGGGGCATGTTTACCGTGCTTAGAACTGTCTCTGTACAAAGTGTCATTTTTGCAGGAAAAAAAGCTATTTAAAATCACTCGCGGCTAATTGCCGGTTCCGGTAACACACAGAGAACAATTCGAATACAACAACAAACAAATATCTAATTTCAACTAATATGAAAGAAATTATAATAGCGTATATAACGAATGCTTTGAATGCTTCAAATGATTCGAGATTCAGTATATCTAATATAGAGAACTGTTCCTGCACAATGTCATTTTTGCAGGAAAAAAAGTTATTTAAAATCACTCGCGGCTATTGCCGGCAAATGAATTGTCGGATCCGTAACACAGAGAACAGTCATTCATTGAAGTCATTGATAAAAAAAAGCGTGAGGGTCCCCCCAAATTCAATAACCAGGCCCTTTAGGTCTGGGATGGATATTAAGGGGGACCCCAGCCAAAAAAAAAAAAATGGCGTAGGGTCCCCCTCAAAATCCATACCAGACCCTTTATCCGAGCACGCAACCTGGCAGGCCGCAGGAAAAGAGGGGGGGACGAGAGCGGCCCCCCCTCCCGCCTGAACCGTACCAGGCCACATGCCCTCAACATTGGGAGGGTGCTTTGGGGGTCTGAGACCCCCAAAGCACCTTGTCCCCATGTTGATGGGGACAAGGGCCTCATCCCCACAACCCTGGCCATTGGTTGTGGGGGTCTGCGGGCAGGGGGCTTATCGGAATCTGGAAGCCCCCTTTAACAAGGGGACCACCAGATCCCGCCCCCCCCCCCGTGTGAAATGGTAAGGGGGTACAAAATTACCCCTACCATTTCACCATTTTCACGTCATGGGGAAAGCAATAGGGAAGTACCCATGATGTCCCCGTGC
>CM053027.1:629069936-629125262 GCA_028564925.1 Lithobates sylvaticus | reverse complement strand
CATATTGGGGGGATTCTGGAATAGAACACACAAGTCTAATGCCGCGTACACACGAAGGGACTTTTCCCGGCGGACCTAAGTCCAGCGGACAATCCGCTGGACTTTCCAGCTGGGTCCGCTGGACTAAAAAGCGAACGGACTTGACCACACATGATCACGCAAAAAGTCCGGCGGTTCACGCGATGACGTACAGCACGTACGACGGGACTAGAAAAAGGAAGCTCGAGATCCCAAACGACACCCTTTGGGCACCGTCAGCTGATCTCGTGTGTATCGCGTGTTAGTTGACGTTTGGTTAGAGACGATTCGTGCTTCTCAGACTTCTGCTTAATTCGCTCGCTTCTGCCGTTCAGTTTGTGCTTGTGAGGTTTGTATCTGGCTTTCAGTGCGTGTGGATCAGTTCCTACCTGTTCTCAGGCCGTTCTGGTCCGCTCGTTCCTGTTTTTCAGGTCGTTCTTCATAGGCCTTGCTGTTCTTCAGTGCGTTCGGTTAAGTTGTTTGTTTGATCAGCCGACCGTTTTGAAGCCATGGAGTGTGGACGTACTCGGGAACGAGTTCGTGCTGTGCAGGGGCTCGGTGTTGCGGTTAACACCTTGGCCCGAGCCCAGTCCATGAACAGGGTGAGGAGGAGTTCATGGACCAAGAATTGGTTGCGCCAGCGTGACCAATTCTCGCATATGCCTTTGCTCCGTGAGATCCGTGAGAATAATCCTGATGATTTCAGGAATTATCTCCGGATGACGGACCCCATTTTTCACCGTCTGTTGGCTTCGCTGTCCCCTTATATTACCAGGCAGAATACCTGCATGCGGCAAGCCATCAGTGCGGAGCAGAGGCTAGTCGCCACGTTGCGTTACTTGGCGACGGGGAGAAGCTTGCAGGACCTCAAGTTCACGACAGGCATCTCCCCCCAGGCTCTGGGGCTCATTATTCCAGAGACCTGTTCTGCCATTATCCACGTCCTGCAGGAGGAATACATTAAGGTAAGTCTTCTCTTTTAATGTCTTGTATGTTTGCTAATGTAGTGCATCAATGTCATCATTAGCTAATTACCATGATAGGACTATTCTATGAATGTCCCCTATTCCTGTATTTTTTTTAATTTTTGTTTTTTGTCTAGTATTTTATGGTTGACTTATCGAAATAGCTTTAAGAATGTATTATTTAGTGGGTCACATGCATATTTCCTTGCACCAACCTCCCCAGCATGGAATCTTGGCCCCCTAAACACCCCTAGCCTAGTCACTTTCTTTGGTTAAAAATGTATATTACCAGCTCCATTGTACTGCTTTACTCACCCCCCCTTTCACCCCCCTTGCCCCTCACCCCTTTCACCCCCCTTGACCCTCACCCCTTTCACCCCCCTTGACCCTCATTTTTAAATTGATTGCATGTGGTTTGGGTCAGCTTGTAATTAACCCCCCCCACACACACACACCCCTTTAATTAATTGCATGTGGTTTGGGTCAGCTTGTAATTAACACCCACCCCCCCACACACACACACACACCCCTTTAATTAATTGCATGTGGTTTGGGTCAGCTTGTAATTAAACCCCCCCAACACCACCCCCCCCACCCCCCCCCCCCCACACACACCCCCTTTAATTAATTGCATGTGGTTTGGGTCAGCTTGTAATTAACCCCCCCCCCCCCACACACACACACACACATTTAATTAATTGCATGTGGTTTGGGTCAGCTTGTAATTAACCCCCCCCCCCCACACACACACACACCTCTTTAATTAATTGCATGTGGTTTGGGTCAGCTTGTAATTAACCCCCCCCCCACACACACACACCCCTTTAATTAATTGCATGTGTATTGTGTGACCTTACAATTAATTACTCCCCACCCACATCCCCATTATTATCTTCTCTGGGCCATCAGAGGGGTCATTAATCAGAGATTTGTCCCTTATCCTTAATCTTTTGGCTTTATTTCAAGGACTAACAAAATAAATACATATGTTGTTCCAAATTGTTTGTTAATTTGTTGGATTTAGTTTGGTGTTTTGCCTGGTTTTTAATTCGAATTGTATCTTTCTGTTTGACTTCACAGTGTCCTTCCACGCCACAGGAATGGCAGACTGTGGCTTCCCAGTTTGCTGCCC
Organism: Lithobates sylvaticus; assembly: GCA_028564925.1. Classification (NCBI taxonomy): domain Eukaryota; kingdom Metazoa; phylum Chordata; class Amphibia; order Anura; family Ranidae; genus Lithobates; species Lithobates sylvaticus. Next base: position 629,123,147 of record CM053027.1, on the reverse strand, counting down.
GTTGGGACTTTCCCAACTGCGGAGGGGCGATTGACGGCAAACATGTGCGAAGTGTGCCCCCACCCCATTCGGGGTCTTACTATTGGAATTATAAGGGGTTCCATAGTATAGTGTTGATGGCGGTGGTGTCGGCACAATATGACTTTCTTTATGTGGATGTGGGGAAAAACGGCCGGATGTCGGATGGAGGAGTCTTCAACCACACGGAGTTCGGCCATCGTCTCCAGACTGGTGGCCTGGAGCTGCCACCAGATGAAGATAATGTGGAGGGACTCCCGTTCGTTTTCATTGCCGACGAGGCGTTCGGTCTGGGTGACCACCTGATGAGGCCATTTCCACAAAGATCCCTCACCCCTGAGAGGAGGATTTTTAATTTTCGGTTGGCCAGAGCAAGAAGGGTTGTGGAAAATGCCTTTGGTATTATGGCCAACCGTTTCAGATTGCTGCTTACATCCATACATCTGGCAGAGTACAAACTGAATACTATTATTCTTGCATGCTGTGTAATGCACAATTATTTACGCAAACATTCTGGAAGCTACACATTACCAATCGGGCCTGAGGCCGGAGTGGAAGGCGACATGACAGGGCTGGATAATCGCCGTCTTGGTTTGGTCCCACAATCAGCCCAGCAAGTGCGGGACCGTTATTTAAATTATTTTAATGGTAGGGGGGCCATTGCAATGGCAGCAGACCCTTAAAACATCTTTTTTTTTGAAAGAATAAATACAGTTATTTATGTTTGAAAGATTGGTTTTTTCGTATTGTTTTGCTTTTAATTTTGCCTGTTTTATATGTTGTCCTAGTGCACTTCTTAATAGTGGCAAACTTGGTTTGCGTTTAGTAAATAAGCCCCTTTGTCAATGAACCACAACATGTTTTGGTCAAACTGGTAGTATTTAAAAAGAAGAAGCCACACATTGTTTAATTTGTGCAAACTTTTTTTTTTTTTTATTATAGTGCACATCCAAACCTTTTTTTTTTTTTTTTTTTTTTTTTTTTTTTGTTGATTTCCTCTCTTTTTTTTCAGGTCTTTTTTGGTAATATGTTTTTTTTTTTTTTTTTTTTTTTAACAACATATTTTTTTTTTTTTTTTTTTTTTTAATATTTTTTTGGTCTTTTTCTCACTACCTTTTTTTTTTTTTGGTGTTTTTTTTTTTTAACAAACATAAAAACATGCTTTAAAATAGTAAAAAAATTTTGGTTAGCATTTGAAAATCTTTACACAATGTAAAAGTAGGGAACTTACAAAGTTCAACAGGTAACCCATGTACAGTAGAAGCCAAATTTAGAATATGCACACAAATTGAACAGGAAAATGGGTAATGTCAACAAGTGCTATGTTCCATCATGGGGAATCAATGGACGTGTTTTGTGTGTGAAACCCCTTCCCTCTCACCTACTAGCATTAGGGGTTGCAAACACAAAATGCGTCCATTGAGATCCCCTGATGGCACATAGCACATGTTGACACACCATGTGCATATAAAAAATTTGGCCTCTAAAAAATAAAAACAATAGCGGATCAAAAGGGGAATGAAGGACATGATTGATGTTAGGAAATGGAAAAGGGGTCTTTAGATTCTCCCCAAAACATCAATCATGTCCTTCATTCCCTGCTGCATGGTGGCCATCTCCTTCTGCATGTTTTCCAGCTGCAGATTCCAGGCCATTATCTGGCCAATAAGCCTGTGGGCACTGTCTGTGGAAAATGGCTCCGCAGCTTGTCCTTCCACAACCAGATCAGCATCACCTAAAAGTTGGGTAGAGAAAACACAAGAAAAAAAGTGTCAAAAACATGCAGACCTTAATTTAGTAGCTCAATCTGTGTTCTGACACACTCACTTGGTGGGGTGCAGATTTGATCCACTTCAAGGACTTCTTCCTCCACGCGTGGGCTTGGGCTAACTGCCCAATTAGTCTGCTGAGGCCGGGAGGTCCTGGTAGGTTCGGATTGACGTCTCAGTCTTTTGCCCCCTATGGTAATGGAACACAAAGGTACAGTTTTAATCACACTGATATTTGAGTGCCGAAATATGATTATTAAACATTGTTTAAAAGTGTTGTCAAATTATTAGCAGTTTGTAGGAAGATCCTACTTGAATACAGAATTGAAATCTCTATCTAATGAAACTCCAATACTTAAACCGCCCTTCAACCCTAAAGTTGAACTTCCGCTCATTGGATCCCTGCACCCCTGTGGTGTCTTATTTGGAACCTTTTAGGGGGGGAGGGGTTGCAGATACCTGTGTAAGGCAGGTATTTGCACACACATCCGGCCATAGACTCCCACAGAAGTATACGCCACATCCCGTCCCACCGTGCTGTCTGCTGGGACACACAGGGGTCCCCGAGCTGGCGCGGACCAGTCCTATTGCATTGCGCAACTGGCGCATGCCCAATAGTGACCCGGGAAGTGAAGCCGCAAAGATTAATTTCATGATTACAATATCAAAGATTGTAGCTGCAGCATCCAAGGGACAGGTGAGTGTACTTCTTCTTAGAAAAGTCACCACCTACAGTATTTCTAGATGATGAGCATTTTGTTTTAATTTGGAGCTTGACACCCTGCTTAACAGATTTATCCCCCCCCCCCCCAAAACAGCTTCTGGAGTCCCTGTGTAAGTTACCCATAAAACCCTTACTACAGCAGTAATAGTATAGATAGTGACAATAATAAACAACCTTACAACTCCAACAACCCAAAGCCAGGTAAACTGAGTGAAAACTTTATCAAGACAAACGAACTTTCATCAAGTCTGCGCAAGTTTCACGTACGAATGCTAATAACATCTGCGCAAGTTTCACGTACGAGTGCTAATAACATCTGCGCAAGTTTCACGTACGTACGAATGCTAATAACATCTGCGCAAGTTTCACGTACGAATGCTAATAACATCTGCGCAAGTTTCACGTACGAATGCTAATAACATCTGCGCAAGTTTCACGTACGAATGCTAATAACATCTGCGCAAGTTTCACGTACGAATGCTAATAACATCTGCGCAAGTTTCACGTACGAATGCTAATAACATCTGCGCAAGTTTCACGTACGAATGCTAATAACATCTGCGCAAGTTTCACGTACGAATGCTAATAACATCTGCGCAAGATTAGACATATCAAGTATAACCATAGTAGCGCACGTGCTTGACTTACTTTTTTTGATGGCTTTTCGAATTCTCCTGTACTGATCGTGCTCCCTGGATTTGATGTCGGACCATCGCTTGCGCAGTTGATCCTTGCCCCTTCGTACGCCGAATTTATGCTCCAGGGTGCTGACGACTGTAGTGAGAATCTTGTCCTTGCGCAAGTTGGGGCGAGGGTACGGGCCATTTTCCCCGTCGTAATCTTCCCTTTGGAGGATGTCCACCATCTCCACCATCTCTTCAAAGGCCATATTGGTGGCCTTATATCTGCTGCTGGATGCAGATGTGTTCGCTTCTGGGCTTTCCTCCGCGCTACTGGCTGAGAATGTGTCCGCCATCTTCATGAATTTATTCACCCACAATGCAACGAGGGGAAGCGGGGGGGGGAATACTCGTCAGGAGGAACGTCATGGGCGGGCGACGCGGAGGACGCAGGCGGACTTCGACGCGTGCGCAGTGTATATAAGGCTGTTCGAGGGCCCCACGTGTTCCCGAACGGAAGTAGCGAGCGCTCTGTACGAAGGTAAGTGTTTTCTAGGATGCATTACTGTGGTTTATTGGGTTTTGGGCCTGCATTTTTTAAGGATATGTGTGTGTTGCTGCCTGTGTGTGGGTGTGTTGCTGCCTGTGTGTAGGGGTTGCTGTGTGGGTGTGTTGCTGCCTGTGTGTAGGGGTTGCTGCCTGTGTGGGTGTGTTGCTGCCTGTGTGTAGGGGTTGCTGCCTGTGTGGGTGTGTTGCTGCCTGTGTGTAGGGGTTGCTGCCTGTGTGGGTGTGTTGCTGCCTGTGTGTAGGGGTTGCTGCCTGTGTGGGTGTGTTGCTGCCTGTGTGTGGGTGTGTTGTGTAATGTTTGGTTAGAAAAACTGGATGTGCGTTTTTAGTAACATTTGTGTTTTTGGTCTTTTGTATTGCCATTACTAACAAAACAGAAACAAACATGTCAGCAGCCCAGTTCAATCCATTCAAGGACCAGCAGTTCATGTCGGAATTCATTGCGCTGTACCGTAAAAATGCCAACCTGTGGCAGCTCAAGAACCCTTTATATGGAAATAGGGATGTCCGGAAGGCAACACTGGGGCCACTTGTGGATTTTGTGAAGACTCAAGTCCCCAACGCAGACATCAAGTTTGTTGAAGCCAGAATTTCAAGTTTAAGGCACATGTACAAGCGGGAGCGCAAGAAGATTGAGGAATCAGTCAGATCAGGAGCAGCAGCAGAGAAGGTTTATGTACCGAAGCTGTGGTACTACAACCAACTGGCTTTTATAGGTGACCAGATGGAACCCAGGCAATCACTGTCCACTCTTCCCTCCACCCTTCCCTCCACTCTTCCCTCCACTCTTCCCTCCACCCCAGCTGAGGCTTCCACGGAAGGAGAAGACCCCTCCACCTTGGAGCAGGCTGATGCGCCCAGCTGGAGCCAGGTATATATTTAGTAGCCTAAATAGTGATTGGGTGAATATTAATGATGTAAACGTTAAAATGTGAAACAATTAACACCCTGAACTCAGAATTGTGAAAAAAACTGCCAAAAATTGCGCACACTTCGAAAAAGTGTTGGTGCTACATATCGATACATATATAGTGTATACATACATCCAGTAGTGGCAAAAAATGCCTTATACACATTGGTGATCTGCTTGGAAAATGCAGGGGTCCAAATGATAGCCTTTTGGATCTTTTTTAAAATTTATCTGCTCGTTCATAAGTTTACAATTGGATGATTGAGGAGGCCATAAACCAAAAAACAGGTGTTTGATTTTTGTTTTTATTTGCACACAGGATGAGCTGACCCAGGATGATGCCGGGACAAGTGGTATGGAGGAGGAGGACATGACCAGCGAGAGCCAGGAGGTGGCTGGGCCCAGCACGAGCCAGACTGACAGCCAGACTGTATTAAGAAGTCTACCTCCACCCCTGCCCTTACCCCCAAGAAGGCCCAGGAGGATGACCATGGTTGAGGAGGAATCACTCAAACTTATTCGGCAGGCGAGTGAGATTCTCCAAAGACCCCCCATTCCAGAAGAGGCCTATGCCACCTACTTGGCCAGCAGGTTGCTGGAAATGGAGAAGGGCCAACGGCACCTGTGCGAGGGCCTCATTTTTGAAGCTATTAAGGGGGGTTTGAGGGGTCAATTAAGAGAATCCACCCGCCTGACACATGAAGGCCCGACAGCAACTTCTCCTCCTCCTCCTCCTCCTCCTCCTCTTCTTCTCTCCTCCTCCTCCTCCTCCTCCTCCTACCACAAGTCAGCCTCCAAGGAAGCGTGCAGGGAAGACTGCAGGGAAGAGTGCAGGGCAGCGTGGTGGGAAGAGTCGGAAGTGATTGCCTGGCTTCAGTCTGGTCTCACAGAAGACACAGGCTGTTGTAGTGCCACAGCTTGGGGACATAGATGTCATCTGCTGCTGTTCCTGGTCTGTCTGATTCCTGGTCAATCTTCTTGTGCTCCCTATATTGGATCAAATCTGCCCAAGCTTAATTTTTGGCTTCACAAACTTGATGTCTGCCGTTGGGGCAAAAAGTCTTCTCAAAATCGCAAAGTGGCTCCAGTGTTGCCTTCCTATTTTGTTTTGCCTTGTTTGTTTAAACCACAATAAATGGTAATTTAATTTCCAGAAAATAATGATATACGTGCTTGTTATTCAAAAACATAGTTTATTTAGTAGGCAGGTACATGTCTAAATTATATGGAGGGCATTTCCAAAACGCACATTCATTTGACAATACAAGTGTAAAGTGCAACTTCAATGGAACTGCAAGTGCAGTCGCTGGAAAGGTGAGGGTTAAGATCTGAATTAAGGGCAAGCTCTGCTGACTCCACAATTGTATCATGTGTAATAACAAATCCTTTTGATAACCAACAAATAATAAAATATATCTAAATAGAGATATATGTACATATATATTATATATATATATATATATATATATATATATATATATATATATATATATATATATATATATATACACGTATATATCTATATATCTATATATATATATATATATATATATAATATATATATATATATATATATATGTATATATAGATATATATATTTTTTTGTATATTGAGATATATAGATATATTTTTAATTTGGTGATTTGGATATATATATATATATCTATATCTATATCTATATCTATATATCTATATATATATATATATATATATATATATATATATATATATATATAGAGAGATATAGATATATATATATATATATATATACAAATATATAACTTCACTAAAGAATGCTGAAGAAAAAACGTTCGGGAGTACTCTGCGTGAATATACAAGCAGCAAGGCAAAATCATTCTTCAAGTACGATAACATACAAATTCCGCTGTCAGAAAAAAACAAAAAAAGATCAGCAACGTGACGATTGTGCGAGCTTCAAAACGAAGGCTAGTTTTACCAGACCGAGCGAGTCCGTGACATACTTGCTACTGAGCATGCGTCCTTTTTGGTACGCCGGACCATACTACACACGGCAGGATTGTCCGCCGGACTGCTAAGTCCAGCGGATAATTTTAAAACAAAACTTAAAACTTTAGTCCGCCGTACTTTAGGCTGACCACACACAATACAATCTGATTGTTCAATCTGCTTCAGATTTTCCAAAACAATGTAATAGGAGGAAACACCCAAAACTTCCATTCAGTGTGTATGGGATCGGGCAGATCCTTGTACTATGTAGATGATGGAAAGGAGATTGTACAATCAGATTGTATAGTGTATGGTCACCTTTGGGGCTCATTTACACAAACAGATAATTTGGCTAAATCAGCGCCCCCCACACTGCACACCAGAGAACACACATTATACTCACAATAACATGTGCTGTGACTGAGCCCCAATGTTACCACCCCTCCCCCTCTACTGGAACTGATCAATCCTGTCCTCTAATATTAAAGATAATGTCTGTACTTCTCATTACATGTACCCGCCCCTCCCCCATACACAGACCTCCCCACCTTCTCACCCCCTCCCCCATACACAGCCCTCCCCCATACACAGACCTCCATGTATCCATCTGTCCATCCAGAGCCTCTGGTTTATAGACCAGATACACCTAAATATAGAACCATTTATCCAACTGTCCATCCAGAGCCTCTGGTTTATAGACCAGATACATCCTAAATATAGAACCATTTATCCAACTGTCCATCCAGAGCCTCTGGTTTATAGACCGGAAACATCCTAAATATAGAATAATTTATCCAACTGTCCATCCAGAGCCTCTGGTTTATAGACCGGATACATCCTAAATATAGAGACATTTACCCAACTGTCCATCCAGAGCCTCTGGTTTATAGACCAGATACATTTATCCAACTATAGTGTCATCCCAGAGAATGGGGGGAGGGGTCCTCTTTGTGAAACCCCCTCCCCCACACTGTGTTTGTAGTCAGTGTGGCCCCAGGGCATCTATGGAGTTCAACATTTCATTACCTTTTATAATCTCATTTTGGAATGGATGGAATTTACTGAATGAAAATCACATTCACTGCTAGAAATTCATTCCTTGGAGAAAAATTCCCCATCTTGCTCCTCCCAATCTTCTCCTCACTGCACTCAATAATCAACATTGATTTCCCTCCACTAACCAGAAGAACATCCAACAAATCTTCTTCATATGACCAATCTGGAATGAGATTCTATTGTGTCATCCCAGAGAATGGAGGGAGGGGTCCTCTTTGTGAAACCCCCTCCCCCACACTGTGTTTGTAGTCAGTGTGGCCCCAGGGCATCTGTAGAAGAGGGGCCCCCTGTGAGGAAGCTGGCTCACAATGTGATTGGAGTCTTCCCACAGTTTTAGTGCAGACACAGAACGTTCCTCACACCTCTCAGCCAGGACAAGAAGCTTCCATCTTCCATCGGGGACACAGAGGAGAGATAGAGAAGATCCTCAGGTTAGAGCAGAATCAGCTTCATGTCTTCAGTCTGCACATTGCAGGCCTAGGACCCCCCACAGGGTGGAATGACACTTTAAGGAGAACTTTCCCCTGATTGTGGACACTTGTGAGCAGGAGAAAGAGAAGCCGAGAGTTGGGAGAGATTTCCCCCTTCATGTCCAGTCACCGTGCTGGGAAGAGTCAGAAGTCACCCGACCAGAGAAGACTCATCAGAGGAACCAAGAGGGACCATCCGAGAGGACCCCAACCATAGAAGACTCATTAGAGGAGCCAAGAGGTACCATCCAAGAGGACCCCAATCATAGAAGACTCATCAGAGGAACCAGCCGAGAGAACCTCAACCATAGAAGACTCATCAGAGGAGCTCCACATCAACCTCCAGACCAGGACACCATGAGCCAGGTATTCATCTCCCACTGAGCTCCACTACCTTCCCATCCCCCCAATGCCTTCCTGTCTAGCTCCTTGTTTCTCCACAGCCTCCCAGTTTACCCCGCTGCCCCCTATCCAACCCCTGTCCCTCATTTCTCCTGTCCAGCCCTCTGTCCTCCTGAATGCCCCTTCCCACTTCACTGCCCCAGTCCCATTATTGTCCCCTTTCCACACCCCCCCTATAACCCTCCTATTCCCCCACTGCCCCCTCTCCAGCCACTGAGCACCAGTTTCATACTGTCAGTGCCTACAGTCTCCCCCCCCCCCCCCATTGCTCCTTCCCCCTTTTTCCTACTAATCACTTATGCCCATCATTTCCCCCCAGTAAACACAATTTTTTTAATCAACTGATATTAATAGAGGACACACACACACACACACACACTGACCACAAGAAACAGGCATCTATCCCTATTCTTCCCTATCTAATTCCTTCTCCCCCTCACTTTCCCATCAACTTCCCTCTCCCCCACCTCCACATCAACTTCCTTCTCCCCCCACTTCCCCATCTCCTTCCCTCTCCCCCAACTTTCCGGTCTCCTTCCCACTCCCCCCACTTTCTGGTCTCCTTCCCACTCCCCCCACTTTCCGGTCTCCTTCCCTCTCCCCCCACTTTCCGGTCTCCTTCCCTCTCCCCCCACTTTCCTGTCTACTTCCCCCCACCAGGAGACCCCTACAACCACCAGGCAAGGGTTGTGGGGATGAGGCCCTTCTCCCCATCAATATAGTTTCCCTCAATTGTTTGGGTGGTATACCACACATAAATTGTACATAATGTCTGATATTTATCTGCCTTGTGTGAACTACCATTCGCTTATGTATATGGTACATATGTTTATTTTATGTGGTACGCCCCTTGTATTACTGTTATTATTATTCCTTTCCTTGTTTCCCCACCCATCCCAGTTTTTGCCAGGACATTCGCTCTCAGGCTTGAGGGCCCAGATTATCTTTTTTTTTCTGCAAACTACGAGATGTAGTTTCCTAGGCAGGGGAAGGATGTAGCACCCTGATGTTTAGGTAGGGTTGCTCCTAAATTTGTTTTCTGAGTGATAGTTGCCTTGGCTAATTGTTAGGGGTCAATTGATCTCACCCTTATTCTGGAATTGCTGCACTTCTCTCTTCTGTCACTAGGTGGCCGGGTATCTGGTGACATTAGATAAGACAAGGGCATTGCAGGGACAGATTAGGAATAGATGGGGTGTCTCAGCCAAAAGGCAGGGATTTTTTTGAATCCCTTGGCCTGCTGAGAGCAAGAGAGCAGCGTAGGGTTGGGTTGATGGCTTGCAGTCCAACCATAAGTGATGGTTCTGCCGGCCATAGAACCAGTCGAGGATGGAGGTAGAGGGGAAGCTGTCGCCACTAAGGGACCATCCACCTTATTACCAGGGACCACAGTGAGTAGCTGAAGCAAGTACCAGAGCAGTATTCTCACGAACCAGGGACCAATTGGGAAACTTCAGCAGGTGTCAAGCCAGGGACCCAACCAGCGGAGGTGACGCTTGCAGAGAAGCCTTGTGTGTCAAGCCAGGGACCAAGCTGGCCAGCAGGGTGACACTTAAAGGGGTATCTGTGAGTGACAATCTAGGGACCCAGCAGGGATGTGGGGGTGACGCTTGAGGAAGATACTGTGTGAGAAGATTGGTAGAGCTCAGGGGTTTCAGTGGATCAGCAAGTCTAGTGAGAGAGACTGGGAGCTCAGTTGAGTTAAGATCTACAAAAGGAGATTGTAGAGGAAGTAAAGAACTTTGTTACAACTTGTGTTAGAAACTTTTATAAGACTGTTGCCATAGGAGATGGCGGTCATACTCGTGCAGATGTGGCATCTTGCCGGATGCCTTTGCCTGCACGGCTGTCTACCTATAGAAGTCTTGGTGTCTGCCAATAACCATTGCACCCACTAAGGGTGTCCTGGACCCAACCCTCTCTCCCACAGTTCTGTTCAAGAGACAATAAATCTCTTGGCATTCAAGAAGTGTCTGGCGTCCATTAATCTACCTTATTTTGCACCCACCATGCCTGGTAACCCACTCTGCATAAAAAGATGTCAGCTGTGCCTAACTCTGGAGGTTCTCATTAGACCAAAGGGGGCCCGGGACCTTACTACATTACAATTGATGTCATTTTTATTATATATTCAGAGTGTAAACCTCAGTAATTCTGAAGTTGATGTTAAAGAAGAGATAAAAGAAGAGGAGGATGATGAGGAGGATGGGGTGATGGAGGAGTCAAAGTTCCTAAAAGAACACAACAAGGAGAGGAAGACAGTCACGAGCCAATAAAATAGGGCAAGCAGGCTCTGTGCCTAGAGGCAACAGTGCTGGTCGTGGACGTGGTGCATCCTCATCACCGCGTAGCCATGGGACACGTTTGTCCTTATTTTCGGCAGCTGGACGTGTTGAGCTGCAACATGCCGAAGACTTAGTAGAGTTGATGACCAAGCCGTCCCCATCTTCCTCATCCTCTCTCACCCAGGATCAGGGTACTGGCAAAGCAGCTGCCAACGCGGCCTCTTCCCTTGTCTCAATGGCATCAGTCACTCCTTCCCTAGCACCACCATGTCCTCCTGAGGTGTCCCCCGAACTGTTTGAGCACAGTGTTGGGTACATGCTCCATGAGGATGCCCAGCGTTTTGAAGGCTCTGATGATGATACCCAGCTAGAGGAAGGCAGTAACGTGAGCCCAGAGAGAGGGGATGCCCAAGAAGGACAGCAATCTGGCAGTCATGTTCCCCCAGCTGCAGCATACTGCCAGGTTTGCTCCAGGGATGAGGAGAGAGGGGGTGATGAGGTCACTGACTCCACGTGGGTGCCTGATAGGAGAGAGGAAGAGGAGGCACATCTCCAACGAGGCAGGATGCCCTCCAGGGGCCAGATTAAAGGCAGCACACTGACTGCCTCACACCACAGAGCTCCGAATGTGCAGGGCGCTGCCTCTGCACGTTATTCCAAAAGTTCTTTGGTGTGGGCCTTTTTTGAAAAAAGTGCATCAGATCGCATCGCTGCTATTTGCAACATATGTCTCAAGCGTACCTCTCGCGTGGCCAAAACATCAGTCGCTTGGGCACCACATGCTTGACCTGCCATGCAGTTCGTTGGCAAGCATAGCTAAAAGACCCACACCAAAGAACAAAGTGGACCTCTCCTTGCTCCTCATCAGCTGGGATCTCCAACCCCACTATACCTTCAGTCCTCTCTGAAACCTGCACTGAGAGGAATGAAGGTGTAGAATTAGGTTCACAGCCAAGTACTTGCAGGCAAACTGCTATCGTTACACCGACGTCCAATTTGTACCAGGCAAATTTGCCTGCCCCAGCTGCTGCACCCTCGAAAGAAGTTCACTCCCAGCCATCCACATGCCCACCGGTTGAATGCTAGCTTGGCTAAATAGCTAGCACTTCAACTGCTGTCTTTTCAGTTGGTAGACTCTGTACCCTTCCGTGAGTTTGTGGAATGTGTGGTTCCTCAGTGGCAGGTTCCCAAACACCACTTTTTCTCACGGAAGGTAGACATGGGAACCGTCAAAAAATTCATTTAGTTTCGTATATAAAAAAATTCGTAATTCGTGTAAGATTTCCGTTCAAATTCGTACGAAATACGAAATTCGTACGAATCGTTAAAAAAAATTTGAATCGTTACGAATCATTACGAATCATTAATAATCTCTCGCGGCTAATGAATTTCCGGTTCCCGTAACACAGAGAACAATTCTAATCCAACTACCAAATATCGAATTTCAACTAATACGAAATAAATTATTATAGCGGATATAACAAATGATTCAAATGATTTGAATGAATTTGAGATTCAGTATATCTAATATCGAGAACTGTCCCTGCACAAAGTGTCATTTTTGCAGGAAAAAGAGCTATTTAAAATCACTCGCGGCTAATGAATTGTCGGCTCCGTAACACAGAGAACAGTCATTCATTGAAAGTCATTGATAAAATAAAAAAGCGTGGGGGTCCCCCCAAATTCAATTACCGAGCCCTTCAGGTCTGCTATGGATATTAAGGGGAACCCCACTTCAAATTTAAAAAAAAATGACGTGGGGTCCCCCCTAAATATCCATACCAGACCCTTCAGGTCTGGGATGGATTTTAAGGGGAACCCCGGCCAAAAAAAAAAATGGCGTGGGGTCCCCCTCAAAATTCATACCAGACCCTTTATCCGAGCACGCAACCTGGCAGGCCGCAGGAAAAGAGGGGGGACGAGAGCGTTGGGAGGGTGCTTTGGGGGTCTGTGACCCCTCAAAGCACCATGTCCCCATGTTGATAAAGGACAAGGGCCTCTTCCCCACAACCCTGGCCATTGGTTGTGGGGGTCTGCGGGCGGGGGGGCTTATCGGAATCTGGAAGCCCCCTTTAACAAGGGGACCCCCAGATCCCCCCCCCCCCCCCTGTGTAAAATCTTAAGGGGGTACAAAAGTACCCCTACCATTTCACCAAAAAAGTAAAAAGTGACAAAAATTGTAAAAATGACATTAGACGGTCTTTGACAATTCCTTTATTAAAATATTCTTTCTTCTGGTCTTCCTTCTTCCTTTCTTCATCCTTCGGTTTCTTCATCTTACCCTTCCGGCATCTTCTTCCATCTTCTTCTTCCATCTTCTTCCTTTTCCGATCGGCTTCTTCTTGCTCTGGTCTTCTCGTCCGGCATCTTCTTCCATGGCATCGGCATCTTTTCTTGGGCCGCTCCTCGCAATGGGAGGCTCCAGCTGTGTGAGGCTTCGCTGCGCGTGACAGGTCTTTTATAACGGAGGGCCCTTCTGGTGACCCCGCCAACTCTGACGCACGGGGATGTCATGGGGACTTTCCTATGGCTTTCCGCATGACGTCAGAGGGGGGCGAGGTCACCAGGTGCCCTCCGTTATAAAAGACCTGTCAGATGCAGCAAAGCCTCACACAGCAGCAGCCTCCCATTGCGATGAGCGGCCCAAGAAGAGACGCTGACGACATGGAAGAAGATGCCGGACAAGAAGACCAGAGCAAGAAGAAGCGGATCGGAGGAAGAAGAAGATGGAAGAAGAAGATGGAAGAAGATCCTGGAAGGAGAAGATGAAGAAACCGAAGGATGAAGAAAGGAAGAAGGAAGACCAGAAGAAAGAAGATTTTAATAAAGGAATTGTCAAAGACCGTCTCCTGTCGTTTTTACAATTTTTTTACACTTTTTTGGTGAAATGGTAGGGGTACTTTTGTACCCCCTTACCATTTCACACATGGGGGCGGGATCTGGGGGTCCCCTTGTTAAAGGGGGCTTCCAGATTCCGATAAGCCCCCACCCGCAGACCCCCACAACCAATGGCCGGGGTTGTGGGGATGAGGCCCTTGTCCTCATCAACATGGGGACAAGGTGCTTTGGGGGGGACCCCAAAGCACCATCCCAATGTTGAGGGCATGTGGCCTGGTACAGTTCAGGAGGGGGGGCGCTCTCGTCCCCCCCTCTTTTCCTGCGGCCTGCCAGGTTGCGTGCTCGGATAAAGGATCTGGTATGGATATTTAGAGGGGACCCCACGTCATTTATTTTTATTTTTTTGAAGTGGGTTTCCCCTTAATATACATAGAAGACCTGAAGGGCCTGGTTATTGAATTTGGGGGGACCCCCACGCTTTTTTTTTTTTTTTTTTTATCAATGACTTTCAATGAATGACTGTTCTCTGTGTTACGGGAGCCGACAATTCATTAGCCGCGAGTGATTTTAAATAGCTTTTTTTCCTGCAAAAATGACACTTTGTCATTCGAATCATTCAAATTCATTCAAATCATTTGTTATATCAGCTATAATAATTTTTTTCGTATTAGTTGAAATTCTATATTTGGTAGTTGAATTCGAATAATTTGGAGCCAAAATTCGTAAACTGAATTTTTCCTGCAAAAATTACACTTTGACATTCGAATCATTCGTTATATCCGCTATAATAATTTCTTTTGCATTAGTTGAAATTCGATATTTGGTAGTTGGATTCGAATTATTCGGAGCCGAAATTCGTGAACGGAATTTCGTATTCCGTACAGAATTCGTATTCGTACTACGGATTCATACGAATGTACGAATTTCAAAAAATTTGTACAAATTTCGAATTCGTACGAAACTAATCGCACATGTCTAACGGAAGGCGATTCCGGCTCTCTACCGGAATGTGGAAGGCAATGTCCATGCCTTGTTGAACAGGGCAGTCAGCGGTAAGGTGCATATTACCGCTGGCTCATGGTCAAGCAGGCATGGACAGGGATGTTACCTATCTTTCATGGCGCATTGGGTGACTCATCTGGCAGCTGGGAAAGATGCAGGACAAGGTGCAGTAGTGTTGGAGGTTGTTCCGCCACCACGCCTCCAAAATGCTACTACTGGTGATTCTGACACACCTCTCTCCTCTACCCTCTCCTCTTCTTATTCCTCCATAGCCTCTTCCTGTGCTTTGTCCTCGGAACCAGCGGTGCTCCGTAGGCGTTCAAGGGGCCTTCGCAAGTATGCAGGCAAAAAGATGCCATGCCGTGCTTGCGCTGGTGTACTGTGGGGACAGGAGCTACACTGGGGCAGATATTCTGTCAGCTCTGCAGGGGCAGGCCGAGAGATGGTTGACGCCATGCCAGCTTAAGCCAGGAATGGCGGTTTGCGACAATACACCAACCTCCTCTCCACCCTCCGACAGGGACAACTGACCCATGTGCCCTGTGTGGCTCACATCCTAAACTTGGTGGTGCAGCAGTTCTTGGGCAGGTACCCGGGCTTACGGGATGTCCTGAGGCAGGCCAGGAAAGTCTGTGTGCATTTCCGCCGGTCATATAATGCCAGTGCTCGGCTGGCTGACCTCCAAAAGGAATTGAACCTGCCCAAGAACCGCCTTGTATGTGACATGCTCACCAGGTGGAACTCAATGTCGGCCATGCTGCAGCCGCTGCACATGCAGCAGAGGGCCATCAATGAGTACCTGTGTGAATACGGCACCAGGACAGGG
This sequence comes from Lithobates sylvaticus, assembly GCA_028564925.1. Lineage (NCBI taxonomy): Eukaryota > Metazoa > Chordata > Amphibia > Anura > Ranidae > Lithobates > Lithobates sylvaticus. Next base: position 629,107,692 of record CM053027.1, on the reverse strand, counting down.
TCAGGGGAGCTTGTTTTTTCCCCACGCCAGTGGAGCATGATCAGGGATGCATGCACTGTCCTGTCACCATTTGAGGAGGCCACGAGCATGGTGAGCAGTGACAGTGCATGCATCAGTGACACTGTACCTCTTGTCCACCTGTTGGAGCATACGTTGCATGGAATAATGGACAGGGCACTTAGAGGCAGAACAGAGGCAGGAAGAGGTGGACTTACAAAGCTTTCAACCATCGCCAGCGTCTGATTTGCATGGTGCAGGAATACCTAGGGGCAAGGTCAGACTGTCCCACCGAAAATCCTCTGGCTTACTAGGTCTTGAGGATGGATCACTGGCCAGAGCTTGCACAGTATGCAATTAAGCTACTGGCCTGTCCTGCATCCAGCGTTCTTTTGGAACGCACATTCAGTACTGCTGAAGGCTTTGTAACCGATCACAGGGTGCACCTGTCCACCAACTCGGTTGATCGGCTCACCTTTATAAAAATGAATCAGTCTTGGATCACCACCAGCTACCAAGCACCTGATGCTGATGTAACCGAATATTTTTTTTTGAAATGTCAAATCCCTTCAAGACTGCTGATGCTGAGTGACTATCCTGTTATGCTGAGTGACTATCCTCTTCCTCAATGATCATGCTGATAGCTTGTAAGAACATTTTTGGTTCTGGGTGCCGCCACCAGGGGCTTAGGCCCAATTTTTCAGTCTCTGTTTAACAGGGGTGTATAATTACAATTTTTGATGTAATATTTTGCAGGAGGGTTTGTTTCTGCGCTCAACTACAATATCTGTGAGTGGTTGCAGTGTTGTGGCAACAGCACCAGTGCCTAAGGCTAAATTGTCCAGCCCCTATTTAACAGGGGTGTATAATTAAAAATTTTTTAAGCAATACTTTGCAGCAGGGCTTAATCCTGTGCTCCAACTAGAGTATCTGTGAGGGGTTGCAGTGTTGTGGCACCAGTGCCTAAGGCCCAATTTTTCTGCCCCTGTTCAACAGGGACATGTAATTACAATTCTTAATCTAATATTTCACAGCAGGGTCCATTTCAGCGCCCACCAAAAGTAACTGTGAGGACTTACAGTGTTGTGGCACCAGGACCACCACCACCACCACCAAAGGCCCAATTTTTCTACCACTGTTCAACAATGGCATGTAATTAAATTTCTTGATATAATAGTTCACAGCAGGGCGTTCCAGTGCCCACCAAGAGTCACTTTGAGGGCTTAGTGTTTTGGCAACACCAACACCTTAGGCCCAAATTTCTGCAGAGCATATAGGGCAGGCCCCTACTTTCATACATCCAACTTACAAACGACTCCTACTTGCAAACGGAAGAAGACAACAGGAAGTGAGATGAAATCTACCACTAGGGAGGGAAATTCTCTACCATAAGAGTTTATATGGGAAAAACGTGTCTCCTCTCCACTGATGCTTGTTTCACTAAAAACCCCAAATTTTTAAAAAAAACATTTGTTATTGGGACAGAAAGTGAGGTGAAATCTTCTGAAGAGGTGCACAGACAGCAAAAAAAAAGTTACAGGGGTGAAGACCCTTCCCTATGTTTTCCAAAAAAGCTTCAAAATATATTTGACTGGAGCTACACTTTAAAAATGTACCAGTTCAAAATTACAAACATATTCTACTGAACAATAAACCTACACAGTCCCGGTCTTGTTTGCACCGCCTGTATACTGCTGTTCAGAGTACAAAGGGCCTGGGGGCCCCACGCCTTTCCTTTTTTTAATTTAGGTGCAGGGCTCCCCTTAAAATCCATACAAGACCCAAATGGCCAGGTAATGGACTGGGGGGGTACCCATGCCGTTTGTCTCACTGATTTTCATCCATATGTCCGGGACCAGACATTACATTATAGCCGCAAGCAGTTTTAGCTTTAAAATTTAAATTTTGTGCAGGGACTGTTCAAAACACGGGAAACATGTGCCACTTTACAGGCATACTGTAGACCCCCCCCCCCCCCCCCCCCCCAGGTACGATATTCAAAGGAATATTTCACTTTATTTTTTTTCACTTTAAGCATCAGTAAAAAAAAAAAAACAGTGCTCCCGAAAAAACGGTAGTTTTTAAAACTTTTTTTTGCATTGATACATGTCCCCTGGGGCAGGACCCGGGTCCCCAAACCCTTTTTAGGACAATTACTTGCATATTAGCCTTTACAATTAGCACTTTTGATTTTGAACGTTCGAGTCCCATAGACTTTAACAGGGTTCTAAAGTTCGCACACATTTTCGGTCTGTTCGAGGGTTCTGGTGCGAAGCGAACAGGGGGGTGTTTGGCTCATCCCTAGTCACCATCCTCTGTATTCACGAGATTCCACACAGGAAGATCTCACCATCCCTCATTATTACAAGGTTGGTGGGACGGAGCATCTAGAACATGGATGGAGATGTGTGGATTTTATATATGTGATGTCACAGTAATAAAGCTTATATCTTACAGATGATATTTTCTCAAATTTTCCTCATTTAGAGTGGAGATCCAATCGATATAGAATTTGAGGTTAAAGCAGAAGAAGAAGAGATGTATGTGAGGGATGATCAGCAGTCTATGGAGGAGGATGGAATAACGGGGACATTTATAGAGGAGGACACTCCTACAGAGATCAGCACAGGTGGGTCATTAACACTAAATACATTCCTCCACCCATACTGCTCACTGATTGGTCCAGAGTAGGGCGGGGACTGGGTGATATCAGCCTGTAATCCCCTGGTCACTTTCCTGAGCTGTGTTCCCCGTCCTGTATTCCTGTATTTCTCTCCGATAATCTTCCTCCTCTGTGCTGCAGGTTTTGCTTGTCTTAGACATCTGGGGTATGTGTCATCTGGGGTATGTGTCATAGGTCTTCTGTCCCATACCCGGATCTATCTCCTGGGGTTACTAGCTCTGTTGTTTGCTGGCAGTGCCGGGTGGAGGGATATGTCTGTATAGCAGAGGTAGGCAACCTTAACGAGGTGGAGATCTACCTGAACAACATGGGAAAAGTCAAAGATCACCGGGCACAGTATTGCTCAGTGTCACCTTCTCAAACCTGATTAAAACCTCTAATTGCCCTACTACTGTGTCGCAATAGTGTGCATTGCACCTCAATCATGGGTGTAAATCAGGTGGTGAGGAGGCAACATATCACCTCCTCACCACCTGTCAACACACACTTGGATCGCTTTTCAGAAGAGCAGCAGTGTACTGCCTGCCAATTTTAACCCATTTAAGTAAATAAGGGCACTCTGCATGCGCCCCACAACTTCATGCTTCTGTAAGGTCCAAGGGGTTAAAGCAGGTGGTGAGAAAGCAACAATGCTGCCTGCTTTAACCCATTATTTTCTGTACTGCACAAGGTTGCAGGGCACTTGCAGAGCGGCCTCATTCACTTGAATGGGTTGTGCTTGGTAGGTGCGACACCCACCAATCATGCCACCCACCAAACATGCCAACCATGTCACCCACCAACATGACATCCACCAACCATGACACCCATCAACCCTAACATCCACCAACCATTACAGTGCATATAACTCCTGCTGCGGCTACGACATGTGTAAATGTAAATTAACCCTTATGCCGCGTACACACGTGCGGACTTTTGCCGGCGGACTTAGTCCAGCGGACAATCCCGCCGGACTTTCCAGCTGGGTCTGCTGGACTTTCCGAGCGTGTGGACTTGCCCACACACGCACGGACTTCTCCGGCGGATAATCCGCCGGCCAAAAGTCCGCGGGACTTTTGAAAATGAACGGACTTGCCCACACACGGAGCAGTCCGTTCATTTAGAACGTAACTTCAGGTTACGTAGCTAGCGTAGGCAGTAAATGCCGCCGCGCTAGCTCCGTAAGCTGGCATGGATTTAAAGGGACTCCCCACGCCGAAAAAACGGCGTGGGGGTTCCCTCCAAATCCATGTCAGACCCTCATCCGAGCACGCAGCCTGGCAGGCCAGGAAAGGGGTGGGGACGAACTAGCGCCCCCCCCTCCTGAGCCGTACCAGGCCGCGTGCCCTCAACATGGGGGGTGCCCTGGTGAAAGGGGGGCCGTGCGGCCCCCCCACCCCAAAGCACCTTGTCCCCATGTTGATGAGGACAAGGGCCTCTTCCCGACAACCCTGGCCGTTGGTTGTCGGGGTCTGCGGGCGGGGGCTTATCGGAATCTGGGAGCCCCCTTTAATAAGGGGGCCCCCAGATACCGGCCCCCCACCCTATGTGAATGAGTATGGGGTACGATGTACCCCTACCCATTCACCTAAGGTGTAAAATGTAAAGTACAAAAACACACACACTTTTGAAAAAATATTTTATTGCACTGCTCCGGGGGTCTTCTTCCGTCTTGGGGGTCTTCTCGCCAGACTCCTCCGCTCTCTTCTGCTCTTTTACCTAGCTCTTTCATCTTTCACGAGCGGAGGAGTCCGGCTACCTTCTTCGTCGTCGCCGCCGTCGTCTGGGGGTCTTGATCCGCCTTCGGGGGTCTTCCGGGGGTCTCTTCTGTTCTTGCGGCGGTCGTCGTCTTCCGCCTTCTTCTTCTTGTCCTTCTTCTTGTTCTTCTTCTTCCGATGTTGACCCGACGCTCTCTCTGCCCGGAATGCCTGTGCCGCGCTGCGCTGGGACTTATATAGGGACATGGGGACAGGGTCACATGCTCATGTCACATGGTGACCCCGCCCCCTTGTGTTGTCACAGTCCCGGAGGATGCTGGAACTGTGACATCACAAGGGGGCGGGAAGACCCCCGGAGCAGTGCAATAAAATATTTTTTCAAAAGTGTGTGTGTTTTTGTTCCCCAGGGCACCCCTCATGTTGAGGGCACGCAGCCTGGTACAGCTCAGGAGGGGGGGGGGGGGGCGCTCGTTCCTCCCCACCCCTTTCCTGGCCTGCCAGGCTGCGTGCTCGGATGAGGGTCTGACATGGATTTCGGGGGAACCCCCACGCCGTTTTTTCGGCGTGGGGAGTCCCTTTAAATCCATGCCAGCTTACGGAGCTAGCGTGGCGGCATTTACTGCCTACGTTAGCTACGTAACCTGAAGTCACGTGCTAAATGAACGGACTTGCCGATGAGCGGCAAGTCCATTCATTTCAAAAGTCCCGCGGACTTGCCTACTAACGGCGGGATTGTCCGCCGGACTGCCAAGTCCAGCGGATAATTTTAAAACCAAACTTAAAACTTTGGTCCGCCGGACTTTGGCGCCAAAAAGTCCGCCGACGCCCACACACGAGGGGATTATCCGCTGGACTTCAGTCCAGCGGATAATCCCGCGGGATAGTCCCTTCGTGTGTACGCAGCCTTACTGTTCTTAGCCCCCTATAAGGCTGCTTTCACACTTATGTGCTGCAGTTTACCTGCACCACGGGTGCAGCGCAGTGCATCTGCAACTTTCCTGGGTTAGCTGCACTTTGCCATAGACTATTATATCCTGCAGGTGTAGGGCACTTTCTGAAAGCGTATCAAAACTCCTGCATTCAGAAAGTTCAGTAAACCCGCAGGATATAATAGAAGTCAATGGATAAGTGCAGCAAACCCCCAGGAAAGCTGCAGGTATACTGCACTGCACCCACGGTGTGGGTAAACCACAGCACATCACTGTGAAAGCAGCCTTATACTAATATGCTCGGTGCTTCACATTGACCTGAAGATCTCTTCCTTCTGCTGCTGGCACCACTCTGGAGACCACTAGCCGGGATTAGAGGTGGAGTGCAGTTGGTATCACTCTGCATGGCACTGGAGGTGGCACTACAGAGGAGACATCGGCGGGTCAGCAAGCCCAGACCGAGATCTACCAGTCACGTAGTCGTGATCTACAGGTTGCTGACCACCGCTGTATAGTCTCAGCCCCGAGACAAGAATAACTCTCCACATAGTATAGATCTATAACATCTCTCACATTATTACATAGAAATATCTGTCACACACATCGGTAGACATGCACAGTGCATTTCCTCGGCACTCCGTCCAGCCGCAATGGGCGTGATGACGTTAGAGTGTTATGCTCCGCCCAACGTGCTGACATCATCACATCGGGGATTGGATCAGTGATCAAGCCCCTGATGACCTCATATGTGGTGTGTTTTATTGTATATGATTTAAAGGGCCAGTGCTTCATATTTTGGAGGAATTCTGTTATACCTCATATCTGGGTATTATGTGAGCAGCTTCCTGATTACTTATTTCATTTCAGGGTGGAATCAGATTATAGGGTTTGATTTTATATCTGATGATGTGATTGGAGCACAGACTTTTACATGTTGATAATAATGTGATAACATCCTCAAACTTTGGAACCTTAAACAGAAAGTGATCATGAGGGAGGAGTCAATAACCCAATGATGGTGGTCTTCAGGATCACTCCAGTCTTCATCTTGGTGGTTCTCCCCCCATCCTCACTCTCTGACCTCCTGGTGGGGCTCAGCCCCGCTGTTATTCATGACTTTATCCGGGAGTTCAGTACTTCTTGTGTAGGGAAGATGGCAATGAGTGATAGAGGGGGAGGGGACACTCATCCTATAATCCCCTCATCACTGTCACTCAGGGCCGTTACAAGGGGGGGCAGAAGGGGCGGGTGCCCAGGGCAGAGTATTACATGAAGAGGGAGGGGCACACTGGAGCTGCGCTGATCTGAAGTTCCCTCACTTACAGAAGGCAGAGCAGGAATCTTGATAGCTGCTAAAGGGAGGAGACTGCTCTCTCTCTTCCCTCCAATAGCAACCTATGGGCAGAAGAGAGGAGGACAGCCATGGAGAAAACCTCCTTCTGTGTATAGAGCGCTGGGGAGTGAGGGTAAAGCGTCCTTCAGTTTGTTTCCCCAGAGCAGAGAAATGCAGCCTTTTGCTAATGACAAGAGGAAAAAACCGAACTTGTGTGTGCAATCACTGCCCCCGCATGTCAGGCTCCTGCTCACCTCTACAGTCAGCCTATGTGTGTCCTATGGAGGGACAAAGCTGCAGAGAACCGAATGGCAACATTCCTAGAAGTTGATCACAGCACGAAGACTAGGGATGAGCCGAACACCCCCCTGTTCGGTTCGCACCAGAAACTGCAAACAGACTTAAAATTCGTGTGAACTTTAGAACTCTATTAAAGTCTATGGGACTCGAACGTTTGAAATCAAAATTGCTAATTTTAAAGGCTTATATACAAGTTATTGTCCTAAAAAGTGTTTGGGGACCTGGGTCCTGCCCCAGGGGACATGTATTAATGCAAAACAAAGTTTTAAAAATGGACGTTTTTTCGGGAGCAGTGATTTTAATAATGCATAAAGTGAAAAAAATAAAAGTGTAATATTCCTTTAAATTTCCTACCTGGGGGTGTCTGTAGTATGCCTGTAAAGGCATCCCGTGCTTAGAACTGTCCCTGCACAAAGTGTCATTTCTGCAGGAAAAAAGGTAATTTAAAAGCACCCGCAGCAATAATGAATTGTCGGCTCCCGTAATACAGAGAACAGGCATTGAAAGTCATTGATGAAAAAAAAAATGCGTGGGGTTCCCGCCAAAATTACCAGGCCCTTCAGGTCTGGCATGGATATTAAGGGGAACCCCGTGTCAAATAAAAAAAAATGGCATGGAGTTCCCCCAACAATCCATCCTAGACCCTTTATCCGAGCACACAACCTGGCAGGCCGCAGAAAAAAGAGGGGGGACGAGAGAGTGCCGCCCCCCCTCCTGAGCCGTACCAGGCCACGTGCCCTCAATATTGGGAGGGTGCTTTGGGGTCCCCCCCAAAGCACCTTGTCCCCGTGTTGATGAGGAGAAGGGCCTCATCCCCACAACCCTGGCCGGTGGTTGTGTGGGGGTCTGCGGGTGGGGGGCTTATGGGAATCTGGAAGCCCCCTTTAACAGGGGAACCCCCAGATCCCACCCCCCCTGTGTGAAATGGTAAGGGGGTACAAAAGTACCCGTACCATTTCACCAAAAAAAGTTACAAAACTGTTAAAAATAACAAGAGCCAGTTTTTGACAATTCCTTTATTTAAGTCTTCTTTTTTATATAACGGGGACGGGGCCAACTGGTGACCCCGCCCCCCTCTGACGCCATGGGGACTTGACGGGCACTTCTGTATGGCTTTCCCCATGACGTCAGAGGGGAGCGGGGGTCTCCGGGTGGCCCCGCCCTCCATTTTATAAGAACTGTCAGAAGAAGAGTGTCACACAGCCTCCCATTGATGCGGAGCGGCCCGAGAACGAAGCGAGGAAGAAGAGACGTCGTGGAGGAAGATGCCGGATGAGAACACCGGAGCAAAAAGCAGAGGATCGGAGGAAGAAGAAGAAGATGGAGGAAGAAAAAGATAGAGGAAGAAACCGAAGGATGAAGGAAAGAAGAAGGAAGAAGATGGAAAGAAGAAGACTTAAAGGAATTGTCAAAAACTGTCTCTTGTCATTTTTAACACTTTTGTCACTTTTTTGGTGAAATGGTAGGCCCTTACCATTTCACACAGGGGGGAGGCGGGATCTGGAGGTCCCCTTGTTAAAGGGGGCTTCCAGATTCCGATAAGCCCCCCACCCGCAGACCCCCACAACCACCGGCCAGGGTTGTGGGGATGAGGCCCTTGTCCTCATCAACATGGGGACAAGGTACTTTGGGGGGGACCCCAAAGCATCCTCCCAATGTTGAGGGCATGTGGCCTGGTACGGTTCAGGGGGGGTGCTCTCTCGTCCCCCCCTATTTTCCTGTGGCCTGTCAGATTGCGTGCTCGGATAAAAGGTCTGGTATGGATTTTTGGGGGAACTCCGTGCCATTTTTTTTTTATTTGATGCGGGTTTGCCCTTAATATCCATTCCAGACCTGAAGGGCCTGGTAATTGAATTTTGGTGGTCCCCCACGCTTTTTTTTAATTTTTATTTTTTTATCAATGACTTTCAATGACTGTTCTCTGTATTACGGGGACCCGACAATTCATTATAGCCACGAGTGATTTTAAATGACTTTTTTTCCTGCAGAAATGACACTTTGTGCAGGGACAGTTCTAAGCACGGGAAACATGTACGAAATTTAAAGGAATATTACACTTTTATTGTTTCACTTTAAGCATTATTAAAATCACTGCTCCCGAAAAAACGGGCAGGACCCGGGTCCCCAAACACTTTTTATGACAATAACTTGCATATAAGCCTTTAAACTTAGAACTTTAGATTTCTCCCATAGACTTTTACAGAGTGTTTTCCGCAGCTTTTCGAATTTGCCGCAAACACCCCAAATTGTTCGCTGTTCGGCAAATGGGCGAACAGGCAATGTTCGAGTCGAAAATGAGTTTGACTCGAACTCGAAGCTCATCCCTACCGAGGACCTGAACTGAGCCACTGACCTCTATTGTTGTTACTGAAAGGAGGGAGGAAACAGTCTCAACGTCCTACAGCTGAATATTATGTGGGTTTTGGTATTGCAGCAGACTGATAGCATGTATTGTGGAAAGAGGGGTGGGGGGGGGGGGGGTTGGAATGCATGGAGGGGGGTCTGACAGGTATGTATTACTCAGAGATGAGGAAATACACTATTCCTGAAGAGCTTCTTCGTCTCAACAAATATCGCTCTTTTATTACTAATTAAAGTAACAATATTCAGGTTAAAGGAAACCTAACATGAAACAGGGAGGTTGGCATTGCTGTTTTTTTTATCTGAAAATGCTAGTTGCTTGGTTGGCATGCTGACTGCATTGTTCTGATTCAGGGAAGGTATACAGATTGGGACATGTGGATTTTGGCAGACTTTCCTGACATCCAGGTTTTAGGTCAGAATGTATTAAAGATAGTGGGTCAGGATAACACCAACTAACTAGCATTCTCAGGAAGAGGTTGGCAGTAAAAGGGCTTCTAGTTCACTAATCAGACCTCGTCCCCCTTTTCCCAAACACACAAATTCCCAGGACGCTGCTAAGGGGTGGGGGTGCTATAAGTAAAGTGTAATATGCCTTATTGCAGGTGCTTAGGAGATAATATGTTGCCTCTTCTCTACCTGTTTTAGTCTGGGTTCACACTATTGCGATGATAGACATCCCATGTGATTCGCACCGCATTTCTGTGCAGATCCCATGCGATGTCTTTGCGATGCATCACATTCGGATCCAAAATGGGGCAGGACCCTTTTTTTTTGGTCCGCACTGGAATCGGATTGGCAATTGTGTTCACACCCATGCCATCCGATTCCTGTACCATTTCACAGTACCCACTGCGATACTCAAACCAATCTGGGGGTGTCCTTAAATTCACATTGACACCTGCAGCGGTTGGCAGTTGTCAGTGTGAACTGCTGGCCATTTAGGTGGCAGAAACCCGCACAGGAATCGCAGGGTTTCCCACATCACACCAGACAGAACCCGGCCTGAACCTCTAAAAGTCTTCACCACTGTGCTGTAGGTACACAAATGGCAAATGGTTTTCGGGTGGCCGATTAGGTGATATTCTGCAGGGAGTGCTGCCCACCAAACACTTCAGGGAATTATTTTTGCCATACTATGATACAAAGCATCACAGCCTGGCATGTGTATACCTCCATATACAAGACAATTTATCACCATTTCTCCTTATATCCCACATTTACTATAACCTGTACCCAGGACTAGCTACACGTTCTAATGACATGCATACTACTACTCTCTAAGAATACGGATATGTGTATACTCTGATAGGTGAAGACATAAGAGGAAGTATGTCACACCTGATAGGCATTAGAATCTGTACCTCCATATCGCTGCTTTTGCAATTAGGGGGTCCTTGGGAGATTTGGTAAGTTGTAATCATTGCAGCCGCCTGCTGTAACCAATATATAAGATTTAGCGCTGCATATACTTCTCTAACTCCTCCCAACTCCTTGGCGGGGGGGGGGCAGTTTGGCATTTTCGCCCTGGGCACTAGTTGACCTTGTCCCACCACTACTGTCCCTCCTATAATAGACAGTTCTCGTTGTGTCCTCACTCTCTGACCTCTGGTGGGGCTCAGCCCCGCTGTTATTCATGACTTTATCCGGGAGTTCAGTACTTCTTGTGTTGGGAAGATGGTGATGAGTGATAGAGGGGGAGGGGACACTCGTCCTATAATCCCCTCATCACTGTCACTCCTATAATAGACAGTTCTCGTTGTGTCCTCACTCTCTGACTAAGGTCCATGAATAAAGAAATGATCTGCTAGGAGATCAGAGGACCCATTTACTAGTTACCTTGAGGGGGGAATTGTAAGATCCTCAGAGACAAAGCTGCCTGATGTGGGCGGAGTCCTGGTTTAGGGGAACCAATCAGCTCATGTCTAGTAATAATCTTTGTATTTCTATTTTAGTAGATGGACGGGAGATGAGGAAAACCTCAGAGGATTGTCTCACTTTGTCTCCAGACTGTGAAGTAGAAGATGAGGACATCACACAGTATAGTCCAGGAGAAAACCCGACCACCTCAAATGTCCATCCGGCACCACACAGTGTAGATGGACCATCGTCTTCCTCTTATCCTGAGGAACCTCAGACTGTGCGGGACGGTGCCGTCCTTCCAACAGAGAAGAGGTTTTCCTGTACTGAGTGCGGGAAGTGTTTCCATTATAAATACAAGCTTAATGAGCATATAAGATCTCATACAGGAGAGAAGCCGTATTCCTGTCCTGAGTGCGGGAAATGTTTTTCACAGAAGTCCCATCTTTCCACACATCAGAGATCTCACACGGGGGAGAAGCCATATTCCTGTTCTGAGTGCGGGAAATGTTTTTCAGGCAAGTCCCATCTTTCCACACATCAGAGATCTCACACAGGGGAGAAGCCGTATTCCTGTTCTGAGTGCGGGAAATGTTTTTCACAGAAGAACCATCTTTCCACACATCAGAGATCTCACACGGGGGAGAAGCCGTATTCCTGTTCTGAGTGCGGGAAATGTTTTTCCCAGAAGTCCCATCTTTCCACACACCAGAGATCTCACACGGGGGAGAAGCCGTATTCCTGTTCTGAGTGTGGGAAATGTTTTTCAGTGAAGTCCAGTCTTTCCACACATCAGAGATCTCACACAGGGGAGAAGCCGTATTCCTGTTCTGAGTGCGGGAAATGTTTTTCAGTGAAGTCCCATCTTTCCACACATCAGAGATCTCACACAGGGGAGAAGCCGTATTCCTGTTCTGAGTGCGGGAAAAGTTTTTCAAGGAAGAACCATCTTTCCTTACATCAGAGATCTCACACAGGGGAGAAGCCGTATACCTGTCCTGAGTGTGGGAAATGTTTTTCAGACAAGTCCCATCTTTCCACACATCAGAGATCTCACACAGGGGAGAAGCCGTATTCCTGTTCTGAGTGCGGGAAATGTTTTTCACAGAAGCCCGATCTTTCCACACATCAGAGATCTCACACGGGGGAGAAGCCGCATTCCTGTTCTGAGTGCGGGAAATGTTTTTCCCAGAAGTCCCATCTTTCCACACACCAGAGATCTCACACGGGGGAGAAGCCGTATTCCTGTTCTGAGTGTGGGAAATGTTTTTCAGTGAAGTCCAGTCTTTACAAACATCAAAGATCTCACACAGGGGAGAAGCCGTATTCCTGTTCTGAGTGCGGGAAATGTTTTTCACAGAAGTCCAATCTTTACAAACATCAAAGATCTCACACAGGGGAGAAGCCGTATTCCTGTTCTGAGTGCGGGAAATGTTTTTCAGACAAGTCCAATCTTTACAAACATCAGAGATCTCACACGGGGGAGAAGCCGTATTCCTGTCCTGAGTGAGGGAATTGTTCCTCCCTGAAGTCCTGTCTTCCTGTACATCGGGGATCCCACACAACCCTCGAGGTGTATTAGTGCCTTGAGTGTGGGAAATGTCTTCTATATGAATGTTGCTGGACATCACAGGTCTCATGTGGGGAAGAAGCACACCCTGATATACACCTCAGATATACTCCATGGCTGATCTCCATCATATAAGAAGCAGGGGGATATATTTGTGGGGAGTGTGTGAAGGGGGGTGTGAGTCCCTGGATGTCCTTTATTATTGGCACGTGCACAGGGAGGACTTGTCTCACAAATATCCCACTTATATTGTGTTTTATCACTCCATGTCAATGTGCTATGTCTATCTAAACAAGGATGGACAATGTCACTTGTGATTTGTAACACTTTGTATTTTGTAACTGATTGTTCAATAAGAGAACTTCCAATAAAAACCATTAAAATAGAAAAATGGAGTCATTGCCTTTCATTGATATGTGATGTAAGCTTTGCAAACACTCAGTGTTCTCATTTTTTTTTTTTAATTGTTGAATGAATATGATAAGAATTCACCCGGCTGTGATGAATGTTGTCCATATTTTATCTCATACAGTGATTTCCTATGATCATTGGCTCCCTCTAGTGGCCATAGTACGGTATTGGTGTATTTTTACTGATGGAAGCCTTTTACGAAAAAATTAATTATGGCCACTAGATGGAGCTGAGAGTCATAGGAAATCACTTTGTTAACCACTTCAGCTCTGAAATGTCCCCCCCCCTTCATGACCAGGCCATTTTTTCAAATTTAGAGCTGTGCTAAATAGCGCTGGAAATTGCGCGGTTATACAAAACTTTTTAATTTGTTCTTATTATATATATATATATATATATATATATATATATATATATATATATATATATAATTAATTTATTTATATTTTATATAAATAAAAAATCTTGAAAACATTTTTTTTTTACTTGTGTACTATAATACATATCGAATAAATAGATAATAAAAATGTCTTCATAAATTTTGGCCAAAAATGTATTCTGCTAAATCTGCTGGAAGGAGAAGATGAAGAAAGGAAGACCAGAAGACAGAAGAAAGAAGATTTTATTAAAAGAATTGTCAAAGAATGTCTCCTGTAATTTTTTCAACTTTTTGGTGAAATGGTAGGGGTACTTTTGTACCCCCTTACCATTTCACACAGGGGGGGTGGGATCTGGGGGTCCCCTTGTTAAAGGGGGCTTCCAGATTCCGATAAGCCCCCCACCCGCAGACCCCCACAACCACCGGGCACGGTTGTGGGGATGAGGCCCTTGTGAAAGTTTTATAGCATCTACAAACTATTTTTTTTTGGCTGGGTTTCCCCTTAAAATATATATTAATTGGTTTGTGTGAAAGTTTTATAGCATCTACAAACTATGGGATATATATACTTTTATTTTTTATTATTATACTGGTAATGGTGGTGATCAGTGACTTATAGTGGGACTGTGATAGTGCGGTGGACAATCTGACACTAACTGATGCTGGGTGCGAACTGACTAGCTGACACTGACATCACCAGTGACACTAATACAGAGATCAGTGCTAATACTATACACTGTCACTGTACTAATGACACTGGCTGGGAAGGGGATAACATCTAGGGGCAATGAAAGGGATACCTATGTGCCTAACAATGTGTAATGTGTGTACTGTGTGCTGATTTTACTAGGAGACCCCTAAATGTCAGGAGATGTTTTTTTGAACCCCTTCAATCCCGACACTTATACACCTTCCTGCCCAGACCAATTTTCAACTTTCAGCGCTCTCACATTTTCAATGACAATTCCGCGGTCGTGTGACGCTGTACCCAAACAAATTTTTTCCCCACAAATAGAGCTTTCTATTGGTGGTATTTGATCACTTCTGCAGTTTTCTATTTTTTGTGCTACAAATAAAAAAATAATTTTGGAAAAAAATAATTTCTTTGTTTCTGTTAAAAAAGTTTGTAAATAAGTAAGTTTTCTCCTTCACTGATGAGGTGGCACTAATAGGCACTGATAGGCAGCACTGATCAGAGGTGCTGGCAGGCATCACAGATGGGCACAGAGTGGCATCCCTAATGAGCAATGATTGCCAACCCTGGTGGGCTCTAGTAGGCTTACTCGGTGGCCATGGGTGGGCATCCCTGGTTGTCCTGGGTGGGCATCATCAGGGGGCTGCACTGATAATCAATCAGCGCAGACCCCCCTGTTAGGAGAGCAGCTGATTGGCTCTCCTCTACTCCCGCCTGTCAGTGCGATACACGGCTTTTCCTGTTTACACTGTGATTAGATGTGATTGGACACGGCTGATCACGTGGTAGAGAGTCTCCGTCAGAGGCTCTTTCCCTCGATCGGAGATGCGGTGTTTCAGAATGCGGAGTGTCGAGGCTTATCCTGCTGGATGTCATGTGACGCTCAGTCAGGATAATGAAACCACTTCCTGGCTGTCATTTTGCTATATGGTGGGCGGGAAGTGGTTAAAGACGGGAAATATGGAGCAGCTCAATGAATAGACCTCCTAGCAATGCTATTACCAGGCTGCAGCTAGGGGGAGCTCTAATGTTTAGAGTGTGATCACAGCAGAGCGATCCCATCTACCTCACCTTACCTCCTTTACTGCCAGAGGTCTTTTTGAATCTTTAAAGCAGAACTCCGGGATTGGCAAAAAAAATCCCCCATTAGTACATCAACCCCCCCCCCCCCCACACACACACACACACACAAAACACTAAACACTAAATAGTTATTACATTTGTGAAATTCCTTACCATTGAAGAGAAAAGCCAAATTGAATTTTCAGGAAGTCGGCTCTGTAGTGATTTTGAAAATGGACTTCTGCGCTACTAATATAAAAATAATAGTGAGTTGAAATGCTGCTGAGTCTAATAGTGATCACAAATCAATATAAGTAAATATAAATGTGTACTGAGGTGTACATGACTCGGCGCATATCATAAAAGACGAGTCTCTAAAATAAAGTGCTGGTATGCCAATGTGAACTTGTGTGTATACACTAAAGTGCTAAGATCAATAGATCACTAAGGTGCTACGTTCAATAAATAATAATATCCAATACATACATCAAATAAAGTGCATAAAGAAAGTGCTTCCAATAAAGTGCTATTAATTAAACAATACTGTGGAATATATAACAAAAAATGTATCCAGTGGATCAGTTACATACAGACCACTGCCGTATGTTCAAATGTCCAGTGTGGTGTGCACAAAATGCACAAATTATATAGTTCACACAAATAGAAATATAAAGTGCATAAGTGTGCTCAAATCCTTCAGCCAGAAATGGGATTATAGCCAAAAATCCGAAGCCTCCATTCTTAATAGGTCCTTCCAGTGAACAGCAGTAGATTGTATATCCATAAACGTGCTCACAGAGCTCTTACCTTCAGGGTGTATGTAAAACGCTTCCGTGATATTTACTGGTCGGCTCCCCCTTGTGGCATGGTCCTTTAAGGGTACTGGATCGGTGACCGCTCGTGTTCCATATTGATATGGATATGCAAAGAAATAGGGCTCAAATAGTATATTACCCAACTAAATAAAGTAACTTTAATATGTGCAAATGGGCTGCTTACATTAAAAGTAGGCCATATGTCATTTACCAATCACTTGCTCAAGCTAATACCAAAACACTCTACATGAGAGACTGGGAAAATGATTTACAACATACATGGAGTGTTGCAGAATGGCTAGACATGTGCGATTAGTTTCGTACGAATTCGTAATTCATACGAATTTTTTGAAATTCGTACGAATTTGCGAATCCGTAGTACGAATTTTTTCGAATACGAATTCCGTACGGAATACGAAATTCCGTTTACGAATTTCGTCGCCAAATTATTCGAATCCGACTACCAAATATTGAATTTCATCTAATATGAAAGAAATTATTATAGCGGATATAACTAATGATTCAAATGAATTCGAATGATTTGAATGACAAAGTGTCATTTTTGCAGGAAAAAAAGCTATTTAAAATCATTTGCGGCTATTGCCGGCTAATGAATTGTCGGCTCTGTAACACTCATTCTAGAACAGTCATTCATTGATATAAAAAAAATAAAAAAAGCGTGGGGGTCCCCCCAAATTCAATAACCAGGCCCTTCAGGTCTGCTATGGATATTAAGGGGAACCCCAGCCAAAAAAAAAAAAATGGTGTGTGGTCCCCCTCAAAATCCATACCAGACCCTTTATCCGAGCATGCTACCTGGCCGGCCGCAGGAAAAGAGGGGGGGACGAGAGCGGCCCCCCCTCCCTCCATAACCGTACCAGGCCACATGCCCTCAACATTGGGAGGGTGCTTTGGGGTCCCCCCCCAAAGCACCTTGTCCCCATGTTGATGAGGACAAGGGCCTCATCCCCACAACCGTGCCCGGTGGTTGTGGGGGTCTGCGGGTGGGGGGCTTATCGGAATCTGGAAGCCCCCTTTAACAAGGGTACCCCCAGATCCCGCCCCCCTGTATGAACTGGTAAGGGGGTACAAAAGTACCCCTACCATTTCACCAAAAAAGTGACAAAAATAGTAAAAATGACAGGAGACGGTCTTTGACAATTCCTTTATTAAAATCTTCTTTCTTCTGCTCTTCCTTCTTCCTTTCTTCATCCTTCGGTTTCTTCATCTTCTCCTTCCGGCATCTTCTTCCATCATCTTCTTCCTCCGATCCGCTTCTTCTTGCTCCAGTCTTCTCGTCCTTCTCGTCCGGCATCTTCTTCCATGGCATCGGTGTCTCTTCTCGGGCCGCTCCTCGCAATGGGAGGCTCCCGCTGTGTGAGGCTTCGCTGCGTCTGACAGGTCTTTTATAACGGAGGGCACCTGGTGACCCCGCCCCCCCTCTGATGCACGGGGACGTCATGGGGACTTCCCTATGGCTTTCCCCATGATGTCAGAGGGGGCGGGGTCACCAGGTGCCCTCCGTTATAAAAGACCTGTCAGCCGGAGCGAAGCCTCACACAGCGGGAGCCTCCCATTGCGAGGAGCGGCCCGACAGAAGAACGGACGAACACGCCATGGAAGAAGATGCCGGACGAGAAGGACGAGAAGACCAGCGCAAGAAGAAGTGGATCGGAGGAAGAAGAAGATGGAAGAAGAAGATGCCGGAAGGAGAAGATGAAGAAACCGAAGGATGAAGAAAGCAAGAAGGAAGAGCAGAAGAAAGAAGATTTAAATAAAGGAATTGTCAAAGACCGTCTCCTGTCATTTTTACCATTTTTGACAATGTTTTGGTGAAATGGTAGGGGTACTTTTGTACCCCCTTACCATTTCACACAGGGGGGGGCGGGATCTGGGGGTCTCCTTGTTAAAGGGGGCTTCCAGATTCCGATAAACCCCCCGCTCGCAGACCCCCACAACCAATGGCCAGGGTTGTGGGGATGAGGCCCTTGTCCCAATCAACATGGGGACAAGGTGCTTTGGGGGTCTCAGACCCCCAAAGCACCCTCCCAATGTTGAGGGCATGTGGCCTGGTACGGTTCAGGAGGGAGGGGGGGCGCTCTCGTCCCCCCCTCTTTTCCTGCGGCCTGCCAGGTTGCGTGCTTGGATAAAGGGTCTGGTATGGATTTTGAGGGGGACCCCACGCCATTTTTTTTGCCTGGGGTTCCCCTTAAAATCCATCCCAGACCTGAAGGGTCTGGTATGGATATTAAGGGGGACCCCTACGTAATTTTTTTTTATTTAAAGCGGGGGTTCCCCTTAATATCCATAGCAGACCTGAAGGGCCTGGTTATTGAATTTAGGGGGACCCCCACGCTTTTTTTTTATCAATGACTTTCAATGAATGACTGTTCTCTGTGTTACCGAGCCGACAATTCATTACCTGCAAGTGATTTTAAATAGCTTTTTTTCCTGCAAAAATTACATTGTGCAGGAACAGTTCTCTATATTAGATATACTGAATATCAAATTCATTCGAATCATTCAAAGCATTCGTTATATCCGCTATTATAATTTCTTTCATATTAGTTGAAATTCGATATTTGGTAGTAGTTGTTGGATTCGAATTGTTCTGTATAGTATGCCTGTGAAGGGGCGCATGTTTCCCGTGCTTAGAACTGTCTCTGTACAATGTGTCATTTTTGCAGGAAAAAAAGCTATTTAAAATCACTCGCGGCTAATTTCCGGTTCCCGTAACACAGAGAACAATTCGAATCCAACAACTACTACCAAATATCGAATTTCAACTAATATGAAAGAAATTATTATAGCAGATATAACGAATGCTTTGAATGAATTTGAGATTCAGTATATCTAATATAACTGTTCCTGCACAGTGTCATTTTTGCAGGAAAAAAAGCTATTTAAAATCAATCGCGGCAAATGAATTGTCAGATCCGTAACACAGAGAACAGTCATTCATTGAAAGTCATTGATAAAAAAAAAGCGTGGGGGTCCCCCCAAATTCAATAACCAGGCCCTTCAGGTCTGCTATGGATATTAAGGGGAACCCCCGCTCCAAATAAAAATAAAAAAATGACGTAGGGGTCCCCCTAAATATCCATACCAGACCCTTCAGGTCTAGGATGGATTTTAAGGGGAACCCCGGGCAAAAAAAAATGGCGTGGGATCCCCCTGAAAATCCATACCAGACCCTTATCCGAGCATGCAACCTGGCAGGCCGCAGGAAAAGAGGGGGGGACAAGAGCGCCTCCCCCCTCCTGAACCGTACCAGGCCACATGCCCTCAACATTGGGAGGGTGCTTTGGGGGTCTGAGACCCCCAAAGCACCTTGTCCCCATGTTGATGAGGACAAGAGCCTCATCCCCACAACCCTGGCCATTGGTTGTGGGGGTCTGCGGGCGGGGGGCTTATCGGAATCTGGAAGCCAACTTTAACAAGGGGACCACTAGATCCCGCCCCCCCTGTGTGAAATGGTAACGGGGTACAAAAGTACCCCTACCATTTCACCAAAAAAGGTGACACAAATGGTAAAAATTACAGGAGATGGTCTTTGACAATTCCTTTATTAAAATCTTCTTTCTTTAGGTCTTCTTCCTTCTTCCTTTCTTCATCCTTCGGTTTCTTCATCTTCTCCTTCCGGCATCTTCTTCCATCTTCTTCCATCTTTTTCTTCCTCCGATCCGCTTCTTCTTGCGCTGGTCTTCTCGTCCTTCTCGTCCGGCATCTTCTTCCATGGCGTCGGCGTCTGTTCTTCTGTCGGGCCGCTCCTCGCAATGGGAGGCTCCTGCTGTGTGAGGCTTCGCTCCAGCTGACAGGTATTTTATAACGGAGGGCACCTGGTGACCCCACCCCCCTCTGACGTCATGGGGAAAGCCATAGGGAAGATGATGGAAGATGATGGAAGATGATGGAAGAAGAAGATGGAAGAAGATGCCGGAGGGAGAAGATGAAGAAACCGAAGGATGAAGAAAGGAAGAAGGAAGAGCAGAAGAAAGAAGATTTTAATAAAGGAATTATCAAAGACCGTCTCCTGTCATTTTTACCATTTTTGTCATTTTTTGGTGAAATGGTAGGGGTACTTTTGTACCCCCTTACCATTTCACACAGGGGGGGGCGGGATCTGGGGGTCCCCTTGTTAAAGGGGGCTTCCAGATTCCGATAAGCCCACCGCCCGCAGACCCCCACAACCACCGGCCAGGGTTGTGGGGATGAGGCCTTTGTCCTCATCAAAGAAATCCTCTCAATGTTGAGGGCATGTGGCCTGGTACGGTTCAGGAGGGAGGGGGCCGTTCTCGTCCCCCCCTCTTTTCCTGCGGCCTGCCAGGTTGCATGCTCGGATAAAGGGTCTGGTATGGATTTTGAGGGGGACCCCACGCCATTTTTTTTTTGGCCGGGGTTCCCCTTAAAATCCATCCCAGACCTGAAGGGTCTGGTATGGATATTTAGGGGGGACCCCACGCCATTTTCCCCTAAATATCCATACCAGACCTGAAGGGCCTGGTAATTGAATTTGGGGGGACCCCCACGCTTTTTTTTTTTTATCAATGAATGACTCTGTGTTACAGAGCCGACAATTCATTAGCCGCGAGTGATTTTAAATAGCTTTTTTTCCTGCAAAAATGACACTTTGTGCAGGAACATTTCTCAATATTACATATACTGAATCTCGAATTCATTCGAATCATTCGAAGCATTCGTTATACCTGCTATAATAATTTCTTTCATATTAGTTGAAATTCGATATTTGTAGTTGGATTCAAATTGTTTTCTGTGTTACGGGAACTGACAATTCATTAGCCGCGTTAACGATTCGTAACTTTACTAACGATTCGTAACGATTCGTAACTTGAAATTAAAATTCGATATTTGTAGTTGGATTCGAATTGTTCTCTGTGTTACGAGAACCGACAATTCATTAGCCACGTTAACGATTTGTAACGATTCATAACGATTCAAAAAAAAATTACGATTCGTACGAAATCCATATTTCGTACGAAATCCGTATTTCGTACGAAATTCGTATTTCGTACGAATTCGTATTTCGTACAAATTCGAACGGAATTTCGTACACGAATTACAATTTTTTTTATATACGAAACGGAACGAAACAAAACAAAACAAATTTTTTGACAGTTCCCATGTCTAAGAATGGCACAGAGCTTCTACAGCAGCTTCAAAGGGAATTTTGAACATAACACTAATTGAAGCTAACCTGAAAATCCTCATGAGTTGGTACATGGTCCCCCTGAGACTCTCCAAAATTTACTCTGATGCTTCTCCATTGAGTTTCCGCAACTGCGGACATGTGGGGTCTATGATGCTTATCTGGTGGGACTGCCCCAAGATCAGGAGTCTCTGGAATAAAATATTTAAGATTATTAGGAAAATTACGGATTTACCGATCCAAAAATCTCCTCTCATTGCTCTATTAAATTTTCCTTGCCCGAAACTCACAATAGCATGGGCTTGGAAAACACCAACTGTTTCTCTTCTCCTGGTTAAAAGAAAGATTTCATGGATCATGACCCAGGAGAAAACAGTTAGCATCGTGTTTAGCGGTGGAGTCAAGAAGAATGCTATCTGGGCTCCCTGGTCTAGATACATGTCTTTGCCGACCACCGACTAGTCTTAAACTGGGTGCCGTCGGTGGATGAGTTTCGCACGCTTGCTCCTTCTCTTCCTTTCTAACCCTTTTTTCCCTCCTTTCATCTTTTCTTTCCCTTACTTTTCCTCCTATTGGCCTGTTATACAGGAAATGGTTTCCTTATATAGTATGGAGATGTCACTTCTACCACATGCCGCATCTCTAGTGTTGGACTTCTCCCACATGTTGTTCTAACTGATTCACTAGTGTTTTGATCTCTTGTTTTAGCAATCCGTTCGCCTTTATTATTCCGCATGTCTCGGTAGTCTAGCATTTGTTTAATGATCCTTACTCTGGACACTTCCTAATGTGCAAATTGCTTTGGATTTATATTTCTTGAGGACGTACTTCTGTCATCGGGTAACATGTCTCTGGATGTCCGACCCCGCCTGGGGGGGCTGTTCTCCTTCACCCGGCACAGCTAGATCCCATTAGGGGTGCTGGGTCGGGGGGGCCACCCCTCTTTTCAGGCTCGTCTGTTTTGAGCACAACCTTAGGACACGTCATAGAGATCTTGATTTTACTGCTTTGGTTGTTATTCATTTCAATGTTATGGTAATTGTTTACTCATGCTATTACCTGTATTCTCATTTTGTTGTATTTATCTCTTTTTGAAAAAACTCAATAAAAAACTATTGAAAGAAAAAGTAGGCCATATAAGTGTACAGCTATGTGTGTAGATAG
This sequence comes from Lithobates sylvaticus, assembly GCA_028564925.1. NCBI lineage: Eukaryota > Metazoa > Chordata > Amphibia > Anura > Ranidae > Lithobates > Lithobates sylvaticus. The sequence continues at coordinate 629,085,270 of CM053027.1, read as the reverse complement.
ACAATAGCTTTTTCAGGTCCTTCTTACTGAATTTCCTGTCCGCAGCACCTACTTCCGGTCCGCGTTGTTTACCGGTTGCCTACCCGCGTGTTACGCCACGTTACGCACCTCGTGACTTCCTCAGGGAACCAGATTGGATGATACATCCATCCATTTATATCGAAATGAACAGGAAGTGACAAAAACGCCATTTTGTTGGAGACCATCAGGTATTGTTAGTGGTTATCTATATTAAGCGGCAGTGCATCGCCAAAGGCCAGAAAAAATTAAAATAAGATAACAGACATGAATCTGTTAGCTTAACCTTACTCAAGATCTGTTAGCTTAACCTTACTCATAACCGCACGTTGCTCAGATCAAGATGGCATAAATTAGTATATTAAACATGCATACTATAAATGGACATTTTACAATGCCTAATATATATGGGGACATCTTGTGGTATATTATAGGTACTGATTTGGCTCTCCGAATATAAATATGTATGACATCTTGTGGACAAATTCAAATATGACATCCTTACTTGTAAATAGCTAAAAAGTATATAGGATGTATATTCTATATAAATAAATAGGTTAAAAAGCCGGTTCGGATCTATACTTTTAAAAACTAAAGTTTATAGGTAAATAAATTTAAAATAATTACCAATCAAAAAAAGGGGATAAAATTTATATTATATTAAATAGATAATATAAAATTAGCCGCACACCGGAATTAAAATAGGAAGTTTACATAACGGAACAGATATATTAATAATCACTAATAAAACAATTTAAGCCCAAATCAATATTTAACCCATTGGGTGCTAATGTTTTCATTTTATATATCCATTAAGATTCTTTTTGGCTTATTTTTCTAATCTTGTGATCCCCTCTCCATGATCTATTGTATCTTTCTATCCCCCAAAACATTAGCTCTGTTGGATCGTTTTTGTGTCTAGAGACATTGTGTTTCGGAAACCCCTTTGATTACGTTCTGTATATGCTCTTTTATTCTCACCTAGAATTCTCGTTTTGTTCTGCCTACATATTGTAGCTTGCATGAACATTGTAGAACATATATGACCCCCTCTGTGTGGCAACTGATAAAATCCCTAATTGGGTAGGATTTGCCTGTGCTTGTTACTTGAAATTCATTCTTTTTACTTTGGATTTTTTTAGAATGTTGGCAAAACAATATTTGCAGGGGTAAAATCCTTTGCCTTTAAAAAAATGTGAATTGATGCTTAGTGGGCGGGTCCACCACATTTTTTTAGAATTGGATCTCTTAATGTGGCGGCTCGTTTGTATAGGATCACTGGTCGATCAGGTGAAATACTTTGCAAGTGTTTATCTCCTTTCAAGATGTGCCAGTGCTTCTTGAATATTTTTTCCACATCTTTATGTTGTACATTGTAATCTAAAATAAAAGCCGGTGCCTCCGTTTATTGATGTGTTTTCTTCTTTCCATGTATCATTATTTATCTCTCCATGGTTTGTACCTGGTTCATTTGTTTTTCCACAAACCGTTGGCCGTAGACTTTTGTGATGAATCTCTGTCCAATAAAGGCAGCTTGGGTTTCATAATCTGCCTCAGTTGTGCAATTCCTCCAATAAGCCAAAAAGAATCTCAATGGATATATAAAATGAATACATTAGCACCCAATGGGTTAAATATTGATTTTGACTTAAATTGTTTTATTAGTGATTATTAACGTATCTGTTCCGTTATGTAAACCTCCTATTTTAATTCTGGTGTGCCACTAATTTTATATTATCTATTTAATATAACATAATTTTATTCCCTATTTTTGATTGGTAAATATTTTAAATTTATTTACCTATAAACTTTAGTTTTTAAACGTATAGATCCAAACCGGCTTTTTAACCTATTTATTTATATAGAATATACATCCTATATACTTTTTAACAATTTACAAGTTTGTAGCGCAAAAAAGAAAAAAAATGCAGAAGTGATCAAATACCCTAATAGAAAGCTCTATTTGTAGGAAAAAAATGTTGTTTAGGTACAGCGTCACACGACCGCACAGTTATCATTGAAAATGTGAGAGTGCTGAAAGCTGAAAATCGGTCTGGGAAGGAAGGTGTATAAATGTCGGGATTGAAGGGGTTAAAAAAAAACAACATCTCCTGATATTTAGGGGTCTCCGAGTAAAATCAGCACACAGTACACACATTACACATTGTTAGGCACATAGGTATCCCTTTCATTGCCCCTAGATGTTATCCCCTTCCCAGCCAGTGTCATTAGTACAGTGACAGTGTATAGTATTAGCACTGATCTTTGTATTCGTGTCACTGGTGATATCAGTGTCAGCTATTCAGTTCCCACCCAGCGTCAGTTAGTGTCAGATTGTCCACCGCACTATCACAGTCCCACTATAAGTCACTGATCACCACCATTATCGGTATAATAATAAAAAATAAAAAAATTCCAGTATATATACACCATAGTTTGTAGATGCTATAAAACTTTCACACAAACCAATTAATATACATTTATTGGGATTTTTTTTTTACTACCAAAGACAAGTAGCAGAATACATTTTGGCCAAAATTTATGAAGACATATTTTTTTTTTTATTTATTCGATATGTATTATAGCACAGAAGTAAAAAAAATATGTTTTCAACATTTTTTTATTTATATAAAATATAAATAAATATATTAAAAATAATTTTTTTTTATTTTATTTTATATATATATATATATATATATATATATATAATAAAAAAAAATTCTAAAGTTTTGCATAACCGCGCAATTTCCAGCGCTATTTAGTACAGTTCTTAAATATTGAAAAAATGGCCTGGTCATGAAGGGGGGAAAACCATCCAGAGCTGAAGTGGTTAACAAAGTGATTTCCTATGACGGTCAGCTCCATCTAGTGGCCATAATGAAGTATTTTTCGAAAAAGGCTTCCATCAGTAAAAATACACCAATACCGCACTATGGCCACTAGAGGGAGCCAATGATCATAGGAAATCACTGTATGAGATAAAAAATGGACAACATTCATCACAGCCGGGTGAATTCTTATCATATTCATTCAACAATTGAAAAAAAAATGAGAACACTGAGGGTTTGCAAAGCTTACATCACATATCAATGAAAGGCAATGACTCCATTTTTCTATTTTAATGGTTTTTATTGGAAGTTCTCTTATTGAACAATCAGTTACAAAATACAAAGTGTTACAAATCACAAGTGACATTGTCCATCCTTGTTTAGATAGACATAGCACATTGACATGGAGTGATAAAACACAATATAAGTGGGATATTTGTGAGACACGTCCTCCCTGTGCACGTGCCAATAATAAAGGACATCCAGGGACTCACACCCCCCTTCACACACTCACCACAAATATATCCCCCTGCTTCTTATATGATGGAGATCAGCCATGGAGTATATCTGAGGTGTATATCAGGGTGTGCTTCTTCCCCACATGAGACCTGTGATGTCCAGCAACATTCATATAGAAGACATTTCCCGCACTCAAGGCACTAATACACCTCAAGGCTTGTGTGGGATCCCTGATGTACAGGAAGACAGGACTTCAGTGAGGAACAATTCCCTCACTCAGGACAGGAATACGGTTTCTCCCCTGTGTGTGATCTCTGATGTGTGGAAAGATGGGACTTCACTGAAAAACATTTCCCGCACTCAGGACAGGAATATGGCTTCTCCCCTGTGTGAGATCTCTGATGTGTGGAAAGATGGGACTTCACTGAAAAACATTTCCCGCACTCAGGACAGGAATACGGCTTCTCCCCCGTGTGAGATCTCTGATGTGTGGAAAGATGGGACATCTGTGAAAAACATTTCCCGCACTCAGGACAGGAATATGGCTTATGCCCCGTGTGAGATCTCTGATGTGTGGAAAGACTGGACTTCACTGAAAAACATTTCCCACACTCAGAACAGCAATACGGCTTTTCCCCCGTGTGAGATCTCTGGTGTTTGTAAAGATCAGACTTTCCTGAAAAACTTTTCCCACACTCAGGACAGGAATATGGCTTCTCCCCCGTGTGAGATCTCTGATGTGTGGAAAGATGGTACTTAACTGAAAAACATTTCCCGCACTCAGGACAGGAATACGGCTTCTCCCCCGTGTGAGATCTCTGATGTCTGGAAAGATGGGACTTAACTGAAAAACATTTCCCGCACTCAGGACAGGAATACAGCTTTTCCCCTGTGTGAGATATCTGATGTGTGGAAAGATGGGACTTCTGGGAAAAACATTTCCCGCACTCAGGACAGGAATACGGCTTCTCCCCTGTGTGAGATCTCTGATGTAAAGAAAGATCGGACTTCCTTGAAAAACATTTCCCGCACTCAGCACAGGAATACGGCTTCTCACCCGTGTGAGATCTCTGATGTGTGGAAAGACTGGACTTCACTGAAAAACATTTCCCGCACTCAGGACAGGAATACGGCTTCTCTCCTGTATGAGATCTTATATGCTCATTAAGATTGGATTTATAATGGAAACACTTCCCGCACTCAGTACAGGAAAGCCTCTTCTCTGTTGGAAGGACGGCACCGTCCCGCACAGTCTGAGGTTCCTCAGGATAAGAGGAAGACGATGGTCCATCTACACTGTGTGGTGCCGGATGGACATTTGAGGTGGTCGGGTTTTCTCCTGGACTACATTGTGTGATGTCCTCATCTTCTACTTCACAGTCTGGAGACAAAGTGAGACAATCCTCTGAGGTTTTCCTCATCTCCCGTCCATCTACTAAAATAGAAATACAAAGATTATTACTAGACATGAGCTGATTGGTTCCCCTAAACCAGGACTCCGCCCACATCAGGCAGCTTTGTCTCTGAGGATCTTACAATTCCCCCCTCAAGGTAACTAGTAAATGGGTCCTCTGATCTCCTAGCAGATCATTTCTTTATTCATGGACCTTAGTCAGAGAGTGAGGACACAACGAGAACTGTCTTTTATAGGAGTGACAGTGATGAGGGGATTATAGGACGAGTGTCCCCTCCCCCTCTATCACTCATCACCATCTTCCCAACACAAGAAGTACTGAACTCCCGGATAAAGTCATGAATAACAGCGGGGCTGAGCCCCACCAGAGGTCAGAGAGTGAGGATGGGGAGAGAACAACCAAGATGAAGACTGGACTGATCCTGAAGACCCCCATCATTGGGTTATTGGCTCCTCCCTCATTATCACTTTCTGTTTAAGGTTCCAAAGTTTGAGGATGTTATCACATTATTATCAACATGTAAAAGTCTGTGCTCCAATCACATCATCAGATATAAAATCAAACCACTATAATCTGATTCCACCCTGAAAGGAAATAAGTAGGGTTGTGGAAATTAAAGATTAATTCCTTAATTAAACATTCATTTTTTTGATCGATCAAAATTCTTTTGATTGGTACTCACCTCTCTCCGCCGGCTTCCGGGTCTTCAGGGAGTTCCATCGGAGATTCGGTGACGTCACTGACATCAACGTCACTGGACTCCTCCCCCCTTCCTCAAGTGCCTCTGTCTGCTAATGAAGGGAAGGGGGGAGGAGTCTGGTGACGTTGAAGTTCTGATTGAACGTAACGCGCACGGGGAGGAGCTACACATGACGTCAACCGCTGCTGCCCTACGGAACTAACACGATTGTCGGCTTTACATGCTGTGTTTTTATCATCTTTATGTGAGTAGTTTGTGTTTAAACACAAAAATTAAAGTGGTGAGCACTTCGATCTTTTCTTTCTACCCATGACCTGCGTCCTTGCTGAGATCTAAGGAGACTCGAGAGAAGTTTATGGTCCCTGTTAACCCTTTTGATACCCGCTTGCATGACCACCTGTTTGCACAGGGGTCCATGCCATAAGGTGAGAGTGATTACTTAGACCGGAGGTGGAGGGATTGTCACGTTACTGTGGAAAAAAATTCCTTAGGTCAGTGCTACAGTTTGAATTTAAAACATATTTGTGTGAACTGTGAAGTTAAGTCATGGATTGTGGAAACTAACTAGTGTCGGGTGATTGTATATAGTGTATACCACATTTACCACTGACTAATGCAGAGTTGCAATGCAAGGAGATCCGCTAAAAGTAGTTGGATCTGTATGTGCGTTATAATTAATCGAAATTAGTCGATTAATCGATTAAAAAAAATTGATTAATCGAACACGAAAATTTTAATCAGTAACAGCCCTAGAAATAAGTAATCAGGAAGCTGCTCACATAATACCCAGATATGAGGTATAACAGAATTCCTCCAAAATATGCAGCGCTGGCCCTTTAAATCATATACAAAAACCACACCACAGATGAGGTCATCAGGGGCTTGATCAGTGATCCAATCCCCGATGTGATGATGTCAGCACATTGGGCGGAGCATAACACTCTAACGTCATCACGCCCATTGCGGCTGGACGGAGTGCCGAGGAGATACACTGTGCATGTCTACCGATGTGTGTGACAGATATTTCTATGTGATAAAGTGAGAGATGTTATAGATCTATACTATGTGGAGAGTTCTTCTTGTCTCGGGGCTGAGACTATACAGCGGGGGTGTTGGATTCAATATGAACTCATGTAATATCACATTCCCAATATCTTTGAGGACAGAAGGCATTCCCTGGATTGGAATGTAGCCAGGCTGGAAGACACACCAAAAGCTTTGTAGCCCACCTGCTGTGACATGTGTAATTAGACGGTTACTATAAGGTCGCTATGGATACCTGAAAGGCAAAGGGGGGGTGACTTTGAGTGGGTGTGGGAGTTTGAATGAGTGAGCTTGGTAAAAGGAATTCGCAGAGAGCTCCTTTTCCTGTTTTGCTGGGAATGGGGTCAGGAGAGGATGTCTCTAGTCACCTCATGGTCTGGCGGCCATCTTTCGAGACCACAAGGAGGGCCCTGTGATAAGTATCTTTGATATTCTTATATTATATGATTTGATTGTAAGCTTTGTGATATTGTAATGTCTTTTAATACTTTATGTTAGCATTCTTGATTATTGGGAAATAAATAATATTTGATTATTCCTAGCCGTGTGTTTGGCTTCATAGCTAACCTCGTATTATTGTGATATTAACAGTAGCATGCGCTCATAGGTTTAACAGACTAATAACATTATAGGGACTAGACAAATTAATACATAGATATAAGTATTTTAGCGCGTACTTCATATGGCACCCCAAAGGCGTGTAGAATGTATTTTTACACAGAATCCACAAACTAATGTATTTTTGTTTTGAGTCCTGGTAATCAAAGACACCCAGAACGGAAAATCGTCTCTCGTGTGGACAAGATTGGCGCTGGCTCGCGAATTCTGAAACCATGCTTGGATGATCATAAAAATTCTGTGAAAGATCTCATCGGTGAAGCGGACGCGTAGAACCTGGTGAGAGCTGTGGCTGATATATGTATGTATGTTAAATGTTTGTAAGTTTGGCCAGGTAACCGGTCATTGTGACTGGCGAGTAAGGGGATGATCACCCCTGGGGTTATATTATATAATCGATAAATTGACAGGACAAGCCACACAGCGCTGAGGAAAAAAGTGGGAATTATTTAAATTTTTTTATATATTTTTAGTTTTTTTTGTTACCCATGTGAGTGTGATAGCTCTCAGTTCCAATAGGAGTTCACTGTGGCCTGCAATTTAAGAGGAGACAGCATTAAGAGTGTCTTTTCTGGAAAAGTTCGTAGTTTAAACGGATTTTTTTGTATTTTTTTTTTTTTGTGTTGTGTTTTGTTTTTGGGTCTTCTGTGTGGGAATAGAGGTGAAAACTAGAATTTGAGCAGCTTGTGGGGGGTTGCTTATCTGTTTGTTCATCTGTGTGTGTATTGTCTTAACAACTGTTCAGTGTAGCTAGTTGCTAGTTAGCATATCAATGGAGGCCATCGAGCTATTCATCGCTAAACATGGGGCTATTACATTTCAATCGACACAAGAAGGTGGGTTGACACAACAAGTTTATGAACTTTTGACACAATGTAATACACATAACAGCCTTATAAGTAATAAATCAAGAAAAGGCAGAAAACAGAGATTAGCAAATTTGATGTGCATGTTTTTAAAAATTAGAGACATTTCTGAACGGAAGGAATCAGAATGGATAGATGAAAGGAAGCAATTCATGCAGCAGCTACAAAATATAACAAAAGATATATTAATTAGGGTTGAAAATGCAGATGCACAAGTGCGTAGTCAGATTGAACAATTAGTGACGGAAAAATGCGAATTAGAACAGAGATTGGAGGAATTAGGAAAAACGTGTGAGTTAAGAGAAGGTTGCATCGTCTTTTTGAATCAAAGGGAGGCTGAGAATTTGCAGGTTATCGCAATGCTTAAGGAGGAGTTACAGGGTACACAGGCAGCCATAATGGATTTATCCTCCAAACCTACAATAGCCGAAGATGCAATGGTGGAGGTACCCTCCGCACATGCTCAGTGTACAGAAGTAGAAGTGGAACATAAAGAGGACCCATATACTATTGTTGCTGCAAATCATATTACTATGATGGGAATTGATGCTGGAGACGTAAATACAAACGTGATAACTGCGCTTGAAAGTGATTCAGGAGTTGAAATGGAAACTTCTGATGACTCCTCAGACGATGAAAGTGTAAAGTCTGTTAATTCCAATCACAGTAATATTATCCAGCAATGTGAATTTCCAGCACAAGATGTTGAAAAAAGGGCCTATGCAGAGAAACCAGAGCTAAAATGTTGTTTGTGTAAAAGGGGAGGTCACATCGCAAAGTATTGTTGGGCGAATAACGATATCAAAAAAAGATCATACCTGAAAACTACCCCAAGGCATTATGAATGTTATTCGGCCAGGTGGGGTAGCAATCCAAAGCACGGAGCCAATAGTAAGCAAACCCAATTCCCCGTTAAGACCCAATTACGGAGTCTACAAACCGAAAAGCAATATGTAGGACAGTTGCATAAAATCAAAATGGAAGTAGCCGAATGGTTATGCAAACATAGCACTGGGGGAAGCAATGCTGGCAGCACTTAGTCAGCTGCAAGTATGTTAAAAATACTCTGATCAAAGCTTCCTTCCTATGAATAAGGTTTTAAGTATTTTTGTAATTTTTTTATATAAGGTTTAATGTTTTATTAATTTTTATGAATTTTTTATTAGTTTTTTTTATTTTAATTTTTAATGTTTTCATTTTTTTTTATTATGAATTATTTTTTTTTTTCATATTTTGTTTTTTTTTTAATTATTAAATTTTTTTTTTTTTTTCACTTTTCAATTTTTTTTTTTTTTTATTGATTTTAGTTTTAGTTTTAATGTTTGTATTTTTTATTTTTTTTTAGTTTAGTTGTTTATACTACAACTCGGTGTTCCCCTAGCAGTACAATTAATGAGAAGAGACTTGGGGCACTTAAAGTCAATTGTCATGATAATCGTGTTTAATCATTGTCTTTGTGTTCCTTTTCCAGAAACCAGGGAGAGAACAGGTTTGAATACTAAACATGTGTGTTTTGTTTGCAGGTCCGTCAAAGTGAGACCAACACGGGGGTTAGGTTATTGTAAATGCATAATCGATTATCACATGGTACCATGAGCTCATTAATTAGTAATTGTTTGCAAACAATGAAAATATATAAACAATAATCTGACAAAACTAAAGAGTTACAAATGAGGTAGCAAATGTTGTGATGAAGTTACAAATGTTTTGTTTGTTTTGTTTGTTTTGTTTGTGTTGTTTTTCCCATTAACTTATTGTCTTTCAGATAAAAAAAAGAAACATGTACTCTTCTCAGGAGAAAATCCATGGATGTCTTTAATTAAAAGTTGAGTGTTTGTCATTGTTGTATGGTGGTTGTCTTGTCATGTTGTTCTTGGGTGATAATGGCCAGACTTTTAATGTTTATTCTTTTTTTAAATTTTTGTTTTTTTTTTTGGAAGAAAAGAAAAAAAAACATATTTTTTTTTTTGTTTTTGGGTATTGGCTTAGTCAGCTATTTTATTGTTGTTTTGTTCAGGTGTAAAAAGCTCCAAAAGGTTTAGGCTTTATACACCTGAAAGGGGAATTAGTGCATAGATCGTAAGATAAAGTTAGTGCATAGATCGTAAGATAAAGATAAATTTTTGCGTTTTTAGATTGAGAATTTTTGAGAAACAACAGTGACGTTCGTTTTTTTTAATTTTTGATCATACCATGCGGATTCATTTTAGAGTGGAGTCTGCCTAAAGAGGTCATGGTTGTTTTGATAGTTTGATCAAGTTGCAGAAGCCAGGAATACTAAGTAAATAGGAAATAGGAGTAAATATAATAAGCAAGCAGATATTATGGATAAGAATTTGATTCTGCTCTTGTTTTTCAATTCCAGAATCCTGGTGGAGCGAGATTGGAAAGGTTCTGGAAAAATGGATGACAGATGATCATCTGGTTGGCAGTTTGTCTGTGCCATACCACGCCCCAAATTTATTCCACTAAATATCAGGAGAGACGGGACAAACAAAAAGATTCACTTTAACACTTTTCTTTTCCTATGGACGATCTGGTGCTGAATCTGAAAGACTGTGCCTATCAATAAGACTTGAAACATTTTTTTTTGCTGGACTCTCTCCTGATGAATGCAAACGTGTTATTAATATACGTACAATGGGTTGGAGGTTGGGAAAGGAATATAACACATCCAATCCATCAGAACATGGAAATGTAAAATATATATGTTTTTTTTTTTTTGTTGGAGGGAGGAGTTGAAATAAGGAAAGTTGTGTAAGGTATGACATGTATTGACGTAACGGAGTTTATATGGTGCAGGTACCCAGGAGGCGAGCACTTATACATAATAAGGTGTCTGTTGGCCGGACTAGAGGGTGTCAGGTGACACATCAATGGGGTGAACATTTCCTTGTCTGGGGGAGATGCGCCTGGTTGAGGTCTCACCTGAGAAGTTGAAACCCTGCACAGGGAATGCCAGTGTATACACACAGGAGCATGCTCCGATAGATAAAGGGAGCAAACGCTGACTACCAGAGTACAATATGCCTTCACCACATGGTGCGGCGACATCTCACAGTGGTTTTATTACCCTATATTTGCTGAGTATACGCTGAATCAAGTGCTGTCATCGTACCAGTGACTTACTCCCAGAGATGTGCGGACACGGAATAAGGTGCATGCAGGATGCTTATCTCTGAGGAGTAACCACAAGAGGAGGCATGTATTCAGCACTATATTGGGGGAATAGGAGCTGGGATGGGTGTTGGTAATGGAGTAGACATCGGTATCCTGAGGAACAAACTCTCAGCCATAGCTTGAGCGGGACTTTGTCACTCAGAGAGATTGGTGGCATCCTTAATAACATTCACAAAATACCCAGGGTAAATTAGCTCCAGATTTGGTGAACCATATTGAGAGGTTGGTGGAGGGTGTGAGGGTACAGGATAGAAATCGGTTATGGGCTCTAGCGTACACGCAGTGACGGGCGGAAGTGTCAACCAGCATCAAGCTGATTGGGCAATCTCTGTTTAAAGGGCAGTGGCCTGATGAGTTAACATCACCGCTCAGTAAGACTCTGCCACAACACGTCGCTTACACTAATCCAAAATGGTGGTCGAATGCCTGGATGGGCTGTACCAGTTTGGATGGTGAAAGGTGTTGGGCTGTATGATCCCATATACAGAAGTGCGGACTTGGTCTGTATATTTGGTGGCATCAATGGGCTTACTGATTGGGGATTCTATCTTGTCGCATTTGAGGCTAAATCACCCACATGTGATCAGAGGAGATGGAAGCAGGTTGATACTTCCCTCGGTCGGAAGCCTGACCATGATGTCCTTTGTATGCCGGGTCAATACATCATGGTGGTGAACATAAAAATGTTGGGAAGTTATTTCAGGGATCATTGCTGGGGAGGAAGCACCTGGGTGTCGTTTGGGACATAGACGAGTTTATTTCTTTGTCCTAAAGAACACCGATGTAACGCTAGTCATAAAACTGGAAGGTTCCTTGAACCTAACCATAGGTAGAGGTGCATGGTATACCCTGGGCATGGTCTCTGAAATCCAGGCACAGGGATGGAAGTGTGTTTTTTTTTTTGTTTAATCATTTTTGCAGATTTATATGTGTGATATTAGACTCGGTATTTATATAGAAGGACCTCCCATTTGTCTATGCAAGTTGAGGGACGAATTGACGGTAGGGTCTCTGTGTTCAAATTAGAGACCTTGCTGCCAAGTCAGAGCCCTGCAATACCGCTGTGAGCAAGCCTGCCTAATCCCGACCCATATGTACAGTAAAGGGTTATAGGATTGGGAGCGGGGTGCATAAAGGGATGGGATACAGATATATGTATATAGTGTGATAAGAAGTTGATTTATATTATGGTAATAAGGCCCTCCTCAAGACTTATCTAGATAATAGATCAGTGTTTGAGAGCTGTTTGATATGTTGCTCTGAATGTATACTGGTGAATGGTGAATGAATGGACACCCCTTGCCTGTACTGCATCCGTCCTGAAGATACCGGAAAGGAGAAGATACCAAAGATACATACTGGTGACATGGAAGCTGTCGCTGAAGAAGGATGTGTTACTCAGTGGCAAAGCGGCACGTGTTGGGAAGCATAACATGGTAAGACCACAATGGACTGTTCCATAGGAGCTGTTTCTGCACACGTTGTAAAAATACAACACGTTAAGACATTTAAAGGACTGTTCTATGGATACTGGTTTGGAAACGCATGTCAGGGACACGTTGTAAAAATACAACACGTTAAGACGTTTAAAGGACTGTTCTATGGATACTGGTTTGGAAACGCATGTCAGGGACAAAACAGTTATGGACTGTTCAATAGGAACCGTGTCTGAAGAAGGGTTTTTTATGCGATTTTCAGTCGCAAAGCGGCATATGTTGGATTCAATATGAACTCATGTAATATCACATTCCCAATATCTTTGAGGACAGAAGGCATTCCCTGGATTGGAATGTAGCCAGGCTGGAAGACACACCAAAAGCTTTGTAGCCCACCTGCTGTGACATGTGTAATTAGACGGTTACTATAAGGTCGCTATGGATACCTGAAAGGCAAAGGGGGGGTGACTTTGAGTGGGTGTGGGAGTTTGAATGAGTGAGCTTGGTAAAAGGAATTCGCAGAGAGCTCCTTTTCCTGTTTTGCTGGGAATGGGGTCAGGAGAGGATGTCTCTAGTCACCTCATGGTCTGGCGGCCATCTTTCGAGACCACAAGGAGGGCCCTGTGATAAGTATCTTTGATATTCTTATATTATATGATTTGATTGTAAGCTTTGTGATATTGTAATGTCTTTTAATACTTTATGTTAGCATTCTTGATTATTGGGAAATAAATAATATTTGATTATTCCTAGCCGTGTGTTTGGCTTCATAGCTAACCTCGTATTATTGTGATATTAACAGTAGCATGCGCTCATAGGTTTAACAGACTAATAACATTATAGGGACTAGACAAATTAATACATAGATATAAGTATTTTAGCGCGTACTTCAGGGGGTCAGCAACCTGTAGATCACGACTACGTGACTGGTAGATCTCGGTCTGGACTTGCTGACCCGCCGATGTCTCCTCTGTAGTGCCACCTCCAGTGCCTTGCAGAGTGATACCAACTGCACTCCACCTCTAATCCCGGCTAGTGGTCTCCAGAGTGGTGCCAGCAGCAGAAGGAAGAGATCTTCAGGTCAATGTGAAGCACCGAGCATATTAGTATAAGGCTGCTTTCACAGTGATGTGCTGCGGTTTACCCACACCGCGGGTGCAGTGCAGTGTACCTGCAGCTTTCCTGGGGGTTTGCTGCACTTATCCATAGACTTCTATTATATCCTGCGGGTTTGCTGCACTTTCTGTGCCCCACACCTGCAGGATATAATAGAAGTCTATGGCAAAGTGCAGCTAACCCAGGAAAGTTGCAGATGCACTGCGCTGCACCTGTGGTGCAGGTAAACTGTAGCACATCAATGTGAAAGCAGCCTTATAGTTGGTTGTTGTCATAGTTGGATGGTTGGTGGGTGTTATGGTTGATGGGTGTTATGGTTGGTGGGTGTCATGGTTGGTGGTTGGTGGGTGTCATGGTTGGTGGGTGGGTGTTATGGTTGGTGGGTGTCATGGTTGGCATGGTTGGTGGGTGTCATGGTTGGTGGGTGACATGATTGGTGGGTGACATGATTGGTGGGTGACATGATTGGTGGGTGTCGTGGTTGGTGGGTGTCATGGTTGGTGGGTGTCATGGTTGGTGGGTGACATGGTTGGTGGGTGTCATGGTTGGTGGGTGTCATGGTTGGTGGGTGTCATGGTTGGTGGTTGGTGGGTGTCATGGTTGGTGGGTGTCATGGTTGGTGGGTGACATGGTTGGTGGGTGACATGGTTGGTGGGTGTCATGGTTGGTGGGTGTCATGGTTGGTGGGTGTCATGGTTGGTGGGTGACATGGTTGGTGGGTGACATGGTTGGTGGGTGACATGGTTGGTGGTTGATGGGTGTCATGGTTGGTGGGTGTCATGGTTGGTGGGTGTCATGGTTGGTGGGTGTCATGGTTGGTGGGTGTCGCACCTAACAAGCGTAACCCATTCAAGTGAATGAGGCCACTCTGCAAGTGCCCTGCAACCTTGTGCAGTACAGAAAATAAGGGGTTAAAGCAGGCAGCATTGTTGCTTTCTCACCACCTTCTTTAACCCCTTGGACCTTACAGAAGCATAAATGTTGTGGGGCACATGCAGAGTGCCCTTATTTATTTAAATGGGTTAAAATTGGCAGGCGGTACACTGCTGCTCTTCTGAAAAGCGATCCAAGTGTGTGTTGACAGTTGGTGAGGAGGTGATATGTTGCCTTCTCACCACCTGATTTACAACCATGATTGCGGTGCAATGCACACTATTGTGACACAGTATTATGGCAATTAGAGGGTTAAATCAGGTTTGAGGAGGTGACACTGGGCAATACTGTGCCCGGTGATCTTTGACTTTTCCCATGTTGTTCAGGTAGATCTCCACCTCGTTAAGGTTGCCTACCTCTGCTATACAGACATATCCCTCCACCCGGCACTGCCAGCAAACAACACAACTAGTAACCCCGGGAGAATTCCTCTGTCAGAGATCTCGCTAGATCCGGGTATGGGACAGAAGACCTAAGACACAGACCCCAGATGTCTAAGACAAGCAACACCTATAGAGAAAATCAACATTTTGCTGCCAGCTAGACATGGGAACTGTCAAAAAATTTGTTTCGTTTCGTTTCGTATATAAAAAAAAATTGTAATTAGTAATTCGTGTACGAAATTCCGTTCGAATTCGTCCAAAATACGAATTTCGTACGAATCGTAATTTTTTTTTCGAATCGTTACGAATTGTTAGTAAAGTTACGAATCGTTACGAAT
>CM053027.1:629062436-629064936 GCA_028564925.1 Lithobates sylvaticus | reverse complement strand
CACATGTGGTATCGTAATACTCAGGAGGAGTATCAGAATTAATTTTGGGGTGTCATTTGTGGTATACACATGCCATTTGAGAGAAATAACCTATTACAATGACATCTTTGTGGAAAAAAATAAATAAAAAAATTTAAAAATAAAATAATTTTGCAAAGAATTGTGGGAAAAAATTACAACATCAAAAAGCTCACCCTGCCTCTTAACTAAATTACCTTGGAAATGTCTACCTTTCCAAAAAGGGGTCATTTGGGGGGTATTTGTACTTTCCTCTGGCTTGTTTCGGGTCACAAGAAGTGAGGATCTGTCCACCAGTTACATCCAATGGTGCTACATTTTTTATGAATGGGCACCACAGTTTGGTAGACCTCTCTAACTTTCACAAAAGACCAAATACATATCCACTAATTTGGGGTATTTTTTACCAAAGATATGTAGCAGTATAAATTGGTGGGCCAAAATTTATGAAGAAAAATTTATAATTTGCTAAATTTTCTATCACAAGAGAACAAAGAAACATATTAGTTTTTTTTTCCAAGATTTTCGGTTCTTTTTTCATTTATAAGCGACAAAAAATTAAAAAAGCCAGAGTGTTTCAAAAATACACCAAAAGAAAGCACTATTTGTGGGAGAAAAAACAGGACAAAAACTTAATTTTGGTTATAAAGTGGCATGACTAAGTAATTGACATTCAAAAGTGTGGCTAGGAGACCCCGAAAGCTGGAAAATTGGTCTGGGTCAGGAAGGTTTTGTTAAAAGTGCTCCAGTAAGCTAGTGATAAATGACCCCCACCTGAGCAGAAGCTCTCGTAGGAGTGTCCTCCTCTATAAAATGTCACCCGTTATTCCATCCTCCCTCCATAGACTGTGTGATCATCACTCACATACATCTCCTTCTTCTTCTGCTTTAACCTGCAAATATCTATATCGAATTGGATCTCCACTCTAAATCAGGAAAATTAGAGACAACTATCATCTGTAAGATATAAGCATTACAACTGTGACATCACATATATAAAATCCACACATCTTCCATCCATGTTCTAGAGTGCTCCGTCCCACCAAACCTTTGTAATAATGAGGATGGTGAGATCTTCCTGCGTGGAATCTCGGGAATACAGAGGATGGTGACATCTCACATGGGGGGTATCATGTAGCTGGGTGTCACCACCATGGGTGGTCCTGGATACAGACTTTGTAGACTTTCTATGGAACTTATGACTCTCCTCCATCACCATCCACCTCATTCATCCTCCTCTTTTATCTCTTCTTTAAACATCAACTTCAGAAATCACTGAGGTTTCCACTCTGAATATATAATAAAACTGACATCACTTATAATGTAGTAGGTCCCGGCCCCCCATTGATCTAATGAGAACCTCCAGAGTTAGGCAGAGCTGACATCCTTCTTTGCAGAGTGCGGTTACGAGATCATGGTTGTTGCAAGATAAGGTTAAATAATGGGCGCCAGACACTTCTTGACTGCAAATAGATTTATTAGTCCTCGTAACAGAACTGTGGGAGAGAGGGATAGGGCCAGGACAAACCCTTAGTAGTTGCAATGTTAATTGGCAGACCTCACGAGACTTCTATAGGTAAGACAGCCGTTGCCGGGAAAGTCATCCAGCAAGACGCCCACATCTGCACAAGTAAGGCCGCCAACCTCCTATTGCAACAGTCTTGATAAAACAGTTTTTTTCTAACACCAAGTTCTTTACTTCCTCAACATATCTCACTTTTGTAGATCTCTCACTCCACTGAGCTCCCAGTCTCTATCCACTGGACTTGCTGATCCCCGGCCACCTGAAAGCACCTGAGCTCTTCCAATCTTCTCAACTCAGTATCTTCCTCAAGAGTCACCTCAACCCCCGCTTCCCTGCTGGGTCACCTAGCTTGGGCACTCACAGATATACCCCTCAAGTGTCCAACACCTCTGGCCGGCTCGGTCCCTGACTTGACACACAAGCTCTCTGCAAGCGTTCACTCTCGCTGGTTGGGTTCCCTGGCTTGGCAACCTGCTGAAGTTTCCCAAATTCTTCACCATCCCCGGTTGGTGATAATACTGACACTGGTACTGGTACGACTCACATTGGTCCCTGGTTAATAAGAGTGAGAATGGTCCCTTAGTGGCAACAGCTTCCCCTCTACCTCCTCCCTGAACTGGTTCATTCACGTACGGTCCATCAGAACCGTCACTCTGGTTGGACTGCAAGCCGCCATCCCAACCCTACGCTGCTCTCTTTGTATCTGGATTAGTCCCTCAGACAGCCTAGCAGGCCAGACGTCCCCGGATAGGCCTCAGGCTCTGGCCTAGGCCCAGACAGTACGTCCCAGGTAGCAGACAGAACACATGATCATGAAAAAATGGGTGTCCAAGATAAAGTATGATTAAATTGGAAACAGTAGCGCTTGCTCAACCTCTAAACTAGTCTCCAGAGGTAGCCTGGCGTAAGCAAAATTACCATGTGATGAAATTTTCCACATGGTTTCCAATTAAATCA
>CM053027.1:629060565-629061936 GCA_028564925.1 Lithobates sylvaticus | reverse complement strand
TCTGTAGGAGTGTCCTCCTCTATAAATGTCCCCGTTATTCCATCCTCCTCCATAGACTGCTGATCATCCCTCACATACATCTCTTCTTCTTCTGCTTTAACCTCAAATTCTATATCGATTGGATCTCCACTCTAAATCAGGAAAATTAGAGAAAATATCATCTGTAAGATATAAGCTTTATTACTGTGACATCACATATATAAAATCCACACATCTCCATCCATGTTCTAGATGCTCCGTCCCACCAACCTTGTAATAATGAGGGATGGTGAGATCTTCCTGTGTGGAATCTCGGGAATACAGAGGATGGTGACATCTCTCTGGGGGGTTCATGTAGCTGGATGTCTCCACCATGGTGTCCTGGTACAGATCTTTGTGTTCTTTTAGGAACTTCGACTCCTCCATAACCCCATCCTCCTCATCATCCTCTTCTTTTATCTCTTCTTTAACATAAACTTCAGAATTACTGAGGTTTCCACTCTGAATATATAATAAAAATGTCACCAATTATAATGTAGTAAGGTCCCGGCCCCCTTTGATCTAATGAGAACCTCCAGAGTTAGGCAGAGCAGACATCCTTCTATGCAGAGTGGGTTAAGAGACATGGCGGGTGCAAGATAAGGTAGATTAATGGGCGCCAGACACTTCTTGAATGCCAAGAGATTTATTGTTTCTTGAACAGAACTGTGGGAGAGAGGGGTAGGGCCAGGACACCCTTAGTAGTTGCAATGTTAATTGGTAGACTCTGAGATAGGTAGACAGCCGTGCAGGGAAAGGCATCCAGCAAGACACCACATCTGCACGAGTAGGGCCTCCATCTCCTATGGCAACAGTCTAATAACAGTTTCTAACACAAGTTGTAACAAAGTTATTTACTTCCTCTACAATCTTCACTCCACTGAGCTCCCAGTCTCTCTCACTGGACTTGCTGATCCACTGCCACTAAAGCCCCTGGGCTCTTCCAACCTTCTCACACAGTATCTTCCTCAAGAGTCACCCCCGCTTCCCTGCTGGGTCCCTAGCTTGGCACTCACAGATACCCCTCAAGTGTCACCCCGCTGGCGGGCTCGGTCCCTGGCTTGACACACAAGGCTTCTCTGCAAGCATCACCTCCACTGGTTGGGTCCCTGGCTTGACACCTGCTGAATTTTCCCAATTCTTCACCATCCCCGGTTGGTGAGAATACTGCTCTGTAACTTGCTTCAGCTACTCACTGTGGTCCCTGGTAATAAGGTGGATGGTCCCTTAGTGGTGACAGCTTCCCCTCTACCTCCGTCCATGACTGGTTCTCCGACCATCAGAACCGTCACTTCTGGTTGGACTGCAAGCCGCAGTCCTAACCCTACGCTGATCTCTTGTTTCTGGATAGTC
>CM053027.1:629040565-629055565 GCA_028564925.1 Lithobates sylvaticus | reverse complement strand
CTCAATAGGGAGACAGTAGGCACTGCTGCTCAGTGGCTGGACAGGGGGAAGTGGGGGGATAGGAGGGTAACTTGGGGGGGGGGGAGAAGTGTGGAAAAGGGACAATAAGGGGACAGGGGGGCAGTCAAGTGGGGAAGGGGCATTAAGTTGGACAGAGGGCTGGACAGGAGAAAGTGAGGGACAGGGGTTGGATAGGGGGCAGCGGGGTAAACTGGGAGGCAGTGGAGAAACAAGGAGCTGGACAGGAAGGCAGTGGGGGATGGGAAGGTAGTGGTGCTCAGTGGGAGGTGAATACCTGGCTCATGATGTCCTGGTCTGGAGGTTGATGTGGAGCTCCTCTGATGAGACTGCTATGGTTGGGGTCCTCTTGGAGGGTCCCTCTTGGCTCCTTTGATGAGTCTTCTATGGTTGGGGTCCTCTCGGATGGTCCCTCTTGGTTCCTCTGATGAGTATTCTATGGTTGGGGTCCTCTCGGATGGTCCCTCTTGGTTCCTCTGATGAGTATTCTATGGTTGGGGTCCTCTCGGATGGTCCCTCTTGGTTCCGCTGATGAGTATTCTATGGTTGGGGTCCTCTCGGATGGTCCCTCTTGGTTCCTCTGATGAGTCTTCTATAGTTGAGATCCTCTTGGATGGTCCCTCTTGGCTCCTCTGATGAGTCTTCTATGGCACGGTGACATGAAGGGGGAAATCTCTCCCAACTCTTGGCTTCTCTTCCTCCTGCTCACAAGTGTCCACAATCAGGGAAAGTTCTCCTTAAAGTGTCATTCAACCCTGTGGGGGGTCCTAGGCCTGCAATGTGCAGACTGTAGACATGAAGCTGATTCTGCTCTGACCTGTGTGAGGATCTTCTCTGTCTCTCCTCCGTGTCCCCGATGGAAGATGGAGGCTTCTTGTCCTGGCTGACAGGTGTGAGGGACGTTCTGTGTCTGCACTACAGATCTGGGAAGACTCTAATCACATTGTGAGCCAGCTTCCTCACAGGGGTCCCCTCCCCCACAGATGCCCTGGGGCCATGCTGACTACAAACACAGTGTGGGGAGGGGGTTTCACAAAGAGGACCCCTCCCTCCATTCTCTGGGATGACACTGTAGTTGGATAAATGGTTCTATATTAAGGATGTATCTGGTCTATAAACCAGAGGCTCTGGATGGACAGTTGGATAAATCGTTCTATATTTAGGATGCATCTGGTCTATAAACCAGAGGCTCTGGATGGACAGTTGGATAAATGGTTCTATATTTAGGATGTATCTGGTCTATAAACCAGAGGCTCTGGATGGACAGTTGGATAAATGGTTCTATATTTAGGATGTATCTGGTCTATAAACCAAAGGCTCTGGATGGACAGTTGGATAAATCGTTCTATATTTAGGATTAGGGATGGGCCCGGTGCTCGATGCGAACCCATGTTCGCATCGAGCACCGGGTGTTCGCTCGCTCGGCGAGCCCAGAACTATTTTGGCCGCTCGCATCACATTCGTGTGATGCGAGCGGCCCCGCAATGCATTGCGGCCGGCGCGGCCGGCGCAGTGCATTGCTGGCTGATGATTGGCCAAGCATGCACTGTGACCCCGCATGCTTGGCCAATCACAGCGCCGGAAACTCGGAGAGCCATAATTGGCTACAGGCAGGACGCCTGTAGCCAATTACAGCTCAGGGGCTTTAGTACACGCCCCCTCATTTAAAAGGCCGCCACGCCGTCGGTGCCGGTCACATGAGTTCCGGCTTTAGGAGAGATCAGTCTGCTGATTCTGTGTCACTCTTTGCTAGATTCATATAGAAAGATTTGCTCTACTTTGCTAAACCATTGGCTATTTATTTGCTAAACCATTGCTACCTGTCATCGATCGTCCATTGCTGCTGCTGGTTAGTGTGTTTTTAGCTGCTGCTGGGGGTTAGTCTGGTACGTGTCTTACTGTTAGTACAGTATTTCAGTAGTACCAACCGCAGTGCTGTTAGTACAGCACTGCACCCCAAAAGCACCCATAGGACTTCTAGTGTGTTAGTGGCAGCAAACAGAGCTCCTATATTTTCTTCCCAGAAGCACCCATAGGACTTGTACTGTGTTAGTGCCATCACACAGAGTTCCTATATTTTCTTCCCAGAAGCACCCATAGGACTTGTACTGTGTTAGTGGCATCACACAGAGTTCCTATATTTTCTTCCAGAAGCACCCATAGGACTTGTAGTGTGTTAGTGGCATCACACAGAGCTCCTATATTTTCTTTGCAGAAGCACCCATATGACTTCTAGTGTGTTAGTGGCATCACACAGAGATCCTATATTTTCTTCTCAGAAGCACCCACAGGACTTCTAGTGTGTTAGTCCCATCACACAGAGCTCCTATATTTTCTTCCAGAAGCACCCATAGGACTTGTAGTGTGTTAGCACCCACAGGACTTCTAGTGTGTTAGTCCCATCACACAGAGCTCCTATATTTTCTTCCCAGCAGCACCCACAGGACTTGTAGTGTGTTAGTCCCATCACACAGAGTTCCTATATTTTCTTCCCAGAAGCACCCATAGGACTTGTAGTGTGTTAGTCCCATCACACAGAGTTCCTATATTTTCTTTTCAGAAGCACCCATAGGACTTGTAGTGTGTTAGTCCCATCACACAGAGCTCCTATATTTTCTTCCCAGCAGCACCCATAGGACTTCTAGTGTGTTAGTGGCATCACACAGAGCTCCTATATTTTCTTCCCAGAAGCACCCATAGGACTTCTAGTGTGTTAGTGGCATCACACAGAGCTCCTATATTTTCTTCTCAGAAGCACCCACAGGACTTGTAGTGTGTTAGTGGCATCACACAGAGCTCCTATATTTTCTTCCCAGAAGCACCCATAGGACTTCTAGTGTGTTAGTGTCATCACACAGAGCTCCTATATTTTCTTCCCAGCAGCACCCATAGGACTTCTAGTGTGTTGGTGGCATCACACAGAGCTCCTATATTTTCTTCCCAGAAGCACCCATAGGACTTCTAGTGTGTTAGTGGCATCACACAGAGCTCCTATATTTTCTTCCCAGCAGCACCCACAGGACTTGTAGTGTGTTAGTCCCATCACACAGAGTTCCTATATTTTCTTCCCAGAAGCACCATAGGACTTGTAGTGTGTTAGTGGCATCACACAGAGTTCCTATATTTTCTTCGCAGAAGCACCCATAGGACTTCTAGTGTGTTAGTCCCATCACACAGAGCTCCTATATTTTCTTCTCAGAAGCACCCGCAGGACTTCTAGTGTGTTAGTGGCATCACACAGAGCTCCTATATTTTCTTTGCAGAAGCACCCATAGGACTTCTAGTGTGTTAGTGGCATCACACAGAGCTCCTATATTTTCTTCTCAGCAGCACCCACAGGACTTCTAGTGTGTTAGTGGCATCACACAGAGCTCCTATATTTTCTTTGCAGAAGCACCCATAGGACTTCTAGTGTGTTAGTGGCATCACACAGAGCTCCTATATTTTCTTCTCAGCAGCACCCACAGGACTACCGACTACAATGGCTGGAAGACCGCC
The DNA here is from genome assembly GCA_028564925.1 of Lithobates sylvaticus. Taxonomy (NCBI): domain Eukaryota; kingdom Metazoa; phylum Chordata; class Amphibia; order Anura; family Ranidae; genus Lithobates; species Lithobates sylvaticus. Next base: position 629,052,049 of record CM053027.1, on the reverse strand, counting down.
AAGGGGAGGCAGAGCGTGCAGAGGCAAGATCACAGGGCAGGCAGGCTCTGTTTTTCTAGTGGACGTGGCCGTGGCCGTGGACGTGGTCATGCAGCGTCATCAGCACGTGGCCATGGGACACGCACGTCTTTGTTTTCGGCAGCTGGACGTGTGGAGCCGCATCATGCTGAAGGCTTGGTAGAATGGATGACCAAGCCCTCCTCATCCTCCTCATCCTCTCTCACCCAGGCTCAGGGTACTGGCAGAGCAGCTGCCAACGCGTACTCAATGGCATCATCAGCCACCCCTTCCCTAGACCCACCATGTCCTCCTGAGGAGTCCCCCAAACTCTTTGAGCACAGTGTTGGGTACATGCTCCAAGAGGATGCCCAACGATTCGAAGGCTCGGATGATGATACCCAGCTTGAGGAAGTCAGTAGTGTGCGCGCAGAGAGAGGGGATGCTGAAGGACAGCAATCTGGCAGTACTGTTCCACCAGCTGCAGCTTACTGCCAGGTTTGCTCTAGTGGTGAAGAGGGAGGGGATGATGAGGTCACTGACGCCACGTGGGTGCCTGGAGGGAGAGGAGGAGGACGAGGAGGAGGAGGATGCGGCGTCACATGTCCAACGAGGCAGGATGCCCCCTAGAGGCCAGCTAGAGGCCAGCACAGCAACTGTACAACACCGCAGAGCTCCGCCTGTGCAGGGCGCTGCCTCTGCACGTTATCAGAAAAGTTCTTTGGTGTGGGCCTTTTTTGAGACGAGTGCATCAGATCGCACCACTGCTATTTGCAATATTTGTCTCAAGCGTATCTCGCTCGGCCAAAACATCAGCCGCTTGGGCACCACAAGCATGAGCAGACATATGTCGACCTGCCATGCAGCTCGTTGGCAGGCACACATAAAAGACCCACACCAAAGAACTAAGCGGACCTCTCCTTGCTCCTCATCAGCTGGGATCTCCATCCCCACTACATCTTCAGTCCTCTCTGAAAGCTGCTGTGAGAGGACTGAAGGTGTAGAATTAGGTGTGTCACAACCAAGTACTTGCAGTACACCGACGTCCGATTGTAGCAGGCAAATTTCCCTGCCCCAGCTGCTGGACCGTCAAAAGAAGTACACTCCCAGCCATCCACATGCCCAGCGGTTGAATGCTAGCTTGGCTAAATTGCTAGCACTTCAACTGCTACCTTTTCAGTTGGTAGACTCGGCCCCCTTCCGTGAGTTTGTTCAATGTGCGGTTCCTCAGTGGCAGGTTCCCAAACGCCACTTTTTTCTCACGGAAGGCGATTCCGTCTCTCTACCGGCATGTGGAAGGCAATGTCCATGCCTCGCTGGACAGGGCGGTCAGCGGTAAGGTGCATATTACCGCTGACTCATGGTCCAGCAGGCATGGACAGGTACGTTACCTTTCTTTCACGGCCCATTGGGTCACTCTATTGGCAGCTGGGAGGGATGCAGGACAAGGTGCAGTAGTGTTGGAGGTTGTTCCGCCACCACGCCTCCAAAACGCTACTACTGCTACTGGTTGTGACACACCTCTCTCCTCCACCCCCTCCTCTTCTTCTTCCTCCAGTGCTCTGTCCTTGGAACCAGCGGTGCTCCGTAGGCGTACAAGGGGCTACGCAAGTACGCAGGCAAAAAGATGCCATGCCGTGCTTGCGCTGGTGTGTTTGGGGGACAGGAGCCACACTGGGCCAGAGGTTCTGGCAGCTCTGCAGGGGCAGGCCGAGAGGTGGTTGACGCCACGTCAGCTTAAGCCAGGAATGGTCGTTTCTGACAATGGCACCAACCTCCTCTCCGCCCTGCGACAGGGACAGCTCACCCATGTGCCCTGTATGGCTCACGTCCTCAACCTGGTGGTGCAGCGGTTCTTGGGCAGGTTCCCAGGCTTACAGGATGTCCTGAGGCAGGCCAGGAAAGTCTGTGTGCATTTCCGCCGATCTTATAATGCCAGTGCTCGGCTGACTGAGCTGCAAAAGGAGCTGAACCTGCCCAAGAACCGCCTAATATGTGACATGCCCACCAGGTGGAACTCAACGTTGGCCATGCTGCAGCACACGCAGCAGAGGGCCATCAATGAGTACCTTTGCGACTACGGCACCGGGACAGGGTCAGGGGAGCTTGTTTTTTTTTCCCCACGTCAGTGGATCATGATCAGGGATGCATGCACTGTCCTCTCACCATTTGAGGAGGCCACGAGGATGGTGAGCAGTGACAGTGCATGCATCAGTGACACTGTACCTCTTGTCCACCTGTTGGAGCATACGCTGCGTGGGATAATGGACAGGGCACTTGAGGCAGAACAGAGGCAGGAAGAGGAGGACTTCCTTGCCTCTCAAGGCCCCCTTTATCCGGACAGTGTTCCTTCTGTCCCACCCATCACACAGGAAGAGGATGAGGAGGAGGAGGAGGAGGAGGAGCATGGAGGTGGAGCCTGGCACTCAGCATCATCAGCAGCAGCAGTCTTTTAGGGATGATGTACAGTCCCAACAATCCAGTGGACTTGTACGTGGCTGGGAGGAGGTAGCTGGCGATCATGTCATCCTCAGTGACCCAGAAGACTCCGGACCGAATGCCTCAGCTAACCTACGCTGCATGGCCTCCCTGATCCTGCAAAGCCTGCGGAAGGATCCTTGTGTTCTTCGGATCAAGGAGAGGGACCATTACTGGCTGGCCACTCTCCTTGATCCACGGTACAAGGGTAAGGTTGCGGACCTTATCTTGCCGTCGCAGAGGGAGCAGAGGATGAGACATCTCAGGGAGGCCTTGCAGAAAGGTCTGTGCAACGCGTTCCCAGAAACTGGGAGGTTACAAACTCCTGGTCCTGAGCGACGAGTTGCTGAGGCTTCGGTCAGTAGCAGAAGGAGCGGTGGGGAAGGTGGACGTCTGACCGATGCGTTCAGACAATTTTTTAGTCCAGCAGCCCCAAGGTATGATCGGTTCCAGCAACCATCGCCAGCGTCTGATATACATGGTGCAGGAATACCTTGGGGCAAGGTCAGACTTGGACACCTTTCCCACCGAAAATCCTCTGGCTTACTGGGTCCTGAGGATGGATCACTGGCCAGAGCTTGCACAGTATGCAATTGAGCTACTGGCCTGTCCTGCCTCCAGCGTTCTTTCCGAACGCACATTCAGTGCTGCTGGAGGAATTGTCACCGATCATAGGGTGCGCCTGTCCACCGACTCGGTTGATCGACTGACCTTCATCAAAATGAATCAGTCTTGGATCACCACCAGCTACCAGGCACCTGAAGCGGATATAACGGAATAATTTATAATGTCACATCCCTTCAAGACTGCCTATGCTGATGCTGAGTGACTGTCCTGTTATGTTCACTGACTATCCTCTTCCTCCTCCTCAATGATCCATGCCACCACACCAGTGCCTAAGGCATAATTTGTCAGCCCCTGTATAACAGGGGCGTGTACTTACAATTTTTTTTTTTAAAAAAATGCTTCGCAACACGTGTGACTGCTGTGCTCCAAGTACAGTATCTGTGAGGGGTTGCAGTGTTGTGGCACCAGCACCAGTGCCTAAGGCACAATTTTTCAGCCCCTGTTTAACAGGGGCGTGTAATTACAATTTTTTTTAAAAAAAATGCTTCGCAAACACGTGTGACTGCTGTGCTCCAAGTACAGTATCTGTGAGGGGTTGCAGTGTTGTGGCACCAGCACCAGTGCCTAAGGCACAATTTTTCAGCCCCTGTTTAACAGGGGCGTGTAATTACAATTTTTTTAAAAAAATGCTTCGCAACACGTGTGACTGCTGTGCTCCAAGTACAGTAGCTGTGAGGGGTTGCAGTGTTGTAGCACCAGCACCAGTGCCTAAGGCACAATTTTTCAGCCCCTGTTTAACAGGGGCGTGTAATTACAATTTTTTAAAAAAATGCTTCGCAACACGTGTGACTGCTGTGCTCCAAGTACAGTATCTGTGAGGGGTTGCAGTGTTGGCACCAGCACCAGTGCCTAAGGCACAATTTTTCAGCCCCTGTTTAACAGGGGCGTGTAATTACAATTTTTTTAAAAAATGCTTGCAACACGTGTGACTGCTGTGCTCCAAGTACAGTATATGTGAGGGGTTGCAGTGTTGTGGCACCAGCACCAGTGCCTAAGGCACAAATTTTTCAGCCCCTGTTTGGGGCGTGTAATTACAATTTTTAGGCAATGCTTTGCAACAGGTCTCATTGCTGTGCTAGGAGTACAGTATCTGTGAGGGGTTGCAGTGTTGTGGCACCAGCACCAATGTCTAAGGCACGATTTTTCAGCCCCTGTTTAACAGGGGCGTGTAATTACAAATCTTGATCTAATAGTTCACAGCAGGGCCCATTCCTGCGCCCACCAAGAGTAACTATGAGGGCCTACAGTCTTGTGGCAACACCGTCCACCACCACCGCCAAAGGCCCAATTTTTCTGCCCTGTTCATCAGGTGCTTGCAATTACAAATCTTGATCTAATAACTCACAGCAGGGCCCATTCCTGCGCCCACCAAGAGTAACTGTGAGAGCTTACAGTCTTGTGGCAACACCGTCCACCACCACCGCCAAAGGCCCAATTGTTCTGCCCTGTTCATCAGGTGCATGCAATTACAAATCTTGATCTAATAACTCACAGCAGGGCCCATTCCTGTGCCCACCAAGAGTAACTGTGAGAGCTTACAGTCTTGTGGCAACACCGTCGTCCACCACCACCACCACCACCACCACCACCAAAGGCCCAATTTTTCTGCCCGGTTCAACAGGTGCATGCAAGTACAAATCTTGATCTATTAACTCACAGCAGGGCCCATTCCTGTGCCCACCAGTCTTGTGGCTACACCAACATCTAATAGGGCAAATTTCTGCAGAGTATATACGCCAGGCCCCTACTTTCAAACATCCAACTTACAAACGACTCCTACTTGCAAACGGAAAGAGAAAACAGGAAGTGAGAGGAAATCTACCCCTAGGAAGCGAAATTCTATCCTGTTAGATTTAATTTGGGAAAAAGGTATCTCCTCTCTACTGATGCTTTATCACCAATCCTTGTTTCAATTAAAACCCCACTTTTCCAAAAACATTTGTCATTGGGACGGAAAGTGAGGTGACATGTTCTGAACAGATGTGCAAAGACAGCAAATGTTACAGGGGTGATAACCCCTCCCTATGTTCTCCAAAAAGCTTAAAAATAGATTTTTTTGGGATGGAGCTACACTTCATAATGTACCTGTTCAGATTCTACTTAAGAACAAACCTACAGTCCGTGTCTTGTTTGCACCACCTATATAGTGCTGTTCAGAGTATATAGGGTTGTAGGTATAGGGTTTTATTTTGGGTGCGGGGTCCCCCTTAATATCCATACAAGACCCAAAGGGGCTGGGGTGGGGGGGGGGGGGGTTTGATGGGGTAGCCATGCCATTTTTCTCAAGGATTTTCAGCCATATGGCGGCCAGGACAAGACATGACATTAAAGCCGCAAGTGGTTTTAAATGGCTTCTTTTTTTCCTTTACAAATGTCATTTTGTGCAAGGACAGTTCTAAACACGGGAAACACATGCCACTTCACAGGCATACTTTACACACCCCCCAGGTACCATATTTAAAGGAAATTTTCACTTTTTTTTTCACTTTATGCATCATTAAAATGACTGCTCCCGAAAAAAAACGTTAGTTTTTAAAAGTTCTTTTTGCATTGATATATGTCCCCTGGGGCAGGACCCGGGTCCCCAAACATTTATGACATTAACATGCATATTGGCCGTTGTAATTAGCACTTTTGATTTCGAACGTTCGCGTCCATTATAACGTATAGGGTTCGAAAATTTGCGCGAACTTTCGGTCCATTCGAAGGTTCTGGTTCGAACCGAACCCGGGGGTGTTCGGCTCATCCCTAGTGGGGAGTAAAGCCTCTCACAATTATTCGCAGACCCATCCTAGTTGTAATATCTCTGATAGTTTAAGTTTGATAGTCCGTTCACGGGACCAAAAGTTTGGCCTCACTATATATAAGTCCAACACTGTGGGAACTGCCAGGGAACCCGGGGAACTTGGCTCTGCTCCTCTACGTGTCTTATAACACATATGTAAGTATTCCTTAATAGTACTGGTGATCATCTCTATTAGGTCAGCAACATGGAAAAACATATAAAAAAAAAAAACTAAAAACAGTAGTAAGTAACCAAACTGCATAACCAAGTTCAGCTGACTATCTAGTCCAATGCTCAATGTACGCTTGAATTCCCACTTGTAGGGAGGGAAAAAAAGGGGGGGTGAGGTGAGAGGGTAAACCTGGGGTCTCTTCCTTCAGATAAAATGTGGGAGATATATATATATATAATATATATATATATATATATATATATATATATATGGAAGAGAAGAGTCACTTGCTAAGGTGTAAGAGATCAAAATGCTAAGTATTGTCAAAAATAGTAAATAATAGAACAAACTGTACTGGAATTCCAACCATCCTCCATGTGTAGGGGGCGTGTCAATCACTTCTGACCAGCCAGAATCAGGCGACCCGATCTCTGGAGCATTGGCGGTTCCTCCTGTCCCTTTGAGGTGATGGGGTAGCCTGGATTGTGGTTGGGTGAGGAGTTGAAGGGAGCCTCTGCACACTCTGAGGTTCCAGGAGGACACAATTTCACAAGGATTTCCTTGCCTTCAGTGATCGTAGTGGCGGTATAGGTGGTGCCATTATGGGGGATCGAAAGCTTCAACAGAAACCCCCATCTGTAGCGGATCCTAGCAGATTACAGGACTGAAGTGACCTCCTTCATCCGTCTCCTTTTCTCCAGGGTCACTGGGGAGATGTTTGGGTATATTTGCACCGTGATCCCATCTAGCTGGATGCACGGGGCGTTACAAAATGCTCGCAGGACTTCCTCCTTCACTAGAAAGTCTTTTGGGCACATCACAATGTCTCTAGGGGGGTTTTCAGGCGGTGGTTTGGGTCTTAAGGCTCTATGTATCCTGTCACATATCAATGAGGCCTCAGGCTGGTCTGGGCTCAGGGAGTGAAGCAGCCTCTTAATGGCCTCTGATAAGTCAGTAACTGTTTCTGGCACTCCGCGGACCCTGATGTTGTTTCTTCTGTTACGGTTGTCTAAATCTTCAAGGTGATTTTGCAATTGAAGAACCGTGTCTGAGAGGACCTCATGATCTTTGCAGAGGTCTACATAGGCAAGATGTAATTCATCATGTTTGATTTCTAATATGTCCATCCGCCCCCCTAGTGCTGCAATCTCCGGGGTCAGAGTGTTGGTGGATTTGTGTAATTCTGCCAGGAATTTATGTTCTAGTCTGTCATATATAGTGGACAGACTGTCTTCCAGATCACCTTAGTGAGATGAGGGGTGAACTCACTCGGGTCTGAAGAGGCTGTACGAGAGGCCGCTGGATCAGGGATGTCTGGAGGAGCTTGTGTTGGCTGGACGCCATCTTGTGACATCGCGGTCTGTTCCCGTACCGGAGAAGGTAGTTTGTTAGGGAACGCTGACCGGATTTTTGTTTGTTATTTTGGATGTTGACATGCACCGCGAGTCCCGCAGGGGTGCTGGGGCTGTCAAGGAAAGAATCGTGTGCTATAAATCCCTGGGGAGTTAGTTTAGGTCTCCGCTTCCCTCGGAGCTCCGACTCCTAGCTTCCGGCCAGCTTTGCGCTGCGCATGCGCCCCTGCATTTTTACATTTCTTTTTGCACATGACATCACACGCTCCATCTTCTGCATGCACGGTATAACATACATTTTTTCATACTGGCGGTGTGGGGGAGGGGACACAGGCTGTGAAAGGTTGCAAAAATAGCTCATTTACATTTGCAACTAAGGGAACAGTAAAAACACGTGGATGAGCCATATTTCTACTAACCAACAACCACTGCACACAAAGACAGCAACCAAGTGTGTACACAGGATGTGTCAGAGATATACCAGAGACTCTGCATGGACAGTTGGATAAATGGTTCTATATTTAGGATGTATCCGGTCTATAAACCAGAGGCTCTGGATGGACAGTTGGATAAATGGTTCTATAATTGGGATGTATCTGGTCTATAAACCAGAGGCTCTGGATGGACAGTTGGATAAATGGTTCTATATTTAGGATGTATCCAGTCTATAAACCAGAGGCTCTGGATGGACAGTTGGATAAATGGTTCTATAATTGGGATGTATTTGGTCTATAAACCAGAGGCTCTGGATGGACAGTTGGATAAATGGTTCTATATTTAGGATGTATCAGGTCTATAAACCAGAGGCTCTGGATGGACAGTTGGATAAATGGTTCTATAATTGGGATGTATCTGGTCTATAAACCAGAGGCTCTGGATGGACAGTTGGATAAATGGTTCTATATTTAGGATGTATCTGGTCTATAAACCAGAGGCTCTAGATGGACAGTTGGAAAAATGGATAATTTGTGTGGGGATGGAGGTTATCTGTTGCAATCTCTGTGCACAGGGAAATTATATAAGTTGTGAGAACTTTTTGTTCTTGGGAGGGATGTGTATGGGGGAGGGGTGATAAGTCAGAAGTGCTGTGTATGGGGGAGGGGTGAGAAGTCGGGGAAGGCTGTGTTTGGGGGAGGGGTGAGAAGTCGGGAGGGCTGTGTATGGGGGAGGGGTGAGAAGTCGGCGAGGGCTGTATATGGGGGAGGGGTGAGAAGTCGGGGAAGGCTGTGTATGGGGAAGGGGGGAGATGGTGGGGAGGGCTGTGTATGGGGGAGGGGTGAGTAGTCAGGGAGGGCTGTGTATGGGGGAGGGCTGTGTATGGGGGAGGGGTGAGAATTCGGGAACGGATGTTTATGGGGGAGGGGTGAAAATGTGGGGATGGTTGTGTATGGGGGGAGGGGTGATAAGTCGGGGAGGGCTGTGTATGGGAGAGGGGTGAGATGGTGGGGATGGCTGTGTATGTGGGGAGGGGTGAGAAGTTGGGGATGGCTGTGTATGGGGGAGGGGTGAGACGTCGGGGAGGGCTGTGTATGGGGGGGGGGGTGGGAAGTCTGGGAGGGCTGTGTATGGGGGAGGGGTGAGAAGTCGGGGAGGGCTGTGTATGGGGGAGGGGCGGTTACATGTAATGAGAAGTACAGACACTTTGCCTAATATTAGAGGACAGGATTGGACAATTCCAGTAGAGGGGGAGGGGAGGGGGTGGTAATTTTGGGGCTCAGTCACAGCACACAGCCCATGGTATTGTGTGTATAATGCGTGTTCTCTGGTGTGCAGTGTGGGGGCGCTGTTGTGCGGTGTAATGAGGTGTTAGGCTCTCTTCTATAGAATTCTATGGGCTCTTTGTAATATTATACAAGGTGTGGGAACGCTCGGCACAAACAATACAACCTCACATTGTTTTCTTTGCTGGTGACGGAAGCCATAGAACATCGGGAACATCGCCTTGTTCAGCTGCCCATACACTCGTACAATCTCCTTCCAATCTTTTCATTGGAAGATCCTTCCCTCCATTCTCTTCTGGTTAGTGGAGGGAAATGGAAGTGTGTGATGGAGGTGATGAGTAAATTGGAAGGAGTCGGATGGGAGATGTTTCCGGAATGAAGAAATTACTAGCAGTGAATTTTCATTCCAAACACACGGGACATTCCATGGAAATGAGAAGAACATTCATCATTGGAGGTACTGAGGAGACTTTGGTGTCGATGTTCATACAGACGTTCATTTGTAAATCTCCTTGTGTATGGCCAGAGTAACTGTTGGTCTAAAGGTGACCATACACTATACAATCTGATTGTACAATCTCCTTTCCATCATCTACATAGTACAAGGATCTGCCCGATCCCAGACACACTGCATGGAAGGTTTGGGTGTTTCCTCCTATTACATTGTATTGGAAATTCTAAAGCAGATTGTATTGTGTGTGTTCAGCCTTAGACTTGTGTGTTCTATTCCCCCAATATGTCGCTTGTCACCCACTTCCTGTGTTCTCTGTACTGCCCCTCCCCCATAATGACTCCATATTGTCCCTCCTGTGTCCCCTCCCCCACACTGTGTTTGTAGTCAGTGTGGCCTTAGGCGTCTCTATGGGAGGGCCCCCCTGTGAGGAAGCTGGCTCACAATGTGATTGGAGTCTTCCCACATCTGTAGTGCAGACAGAACGTCCCTCACACCTCTTAGCCGGAACAAGAAGCCTCCATTTTCCATCGGGGACACAGATGATTGTGGACACTTGTGAGCAGGAGGAAGAGAAGCCGAGAGTTGGGAGAGATTTCCCCGTTCATGTCCAGTCACCGTGCTGGGAAGAGTCAGAAGTCACCCGACCAGAGAAGACTCATCAAAGGAGCCAAGAGGGACCATCCGAGAGGACCCCAACCATAGAAGACTCATCAGAGGAGCCAAGAGGGACCATCCGAGAGGACCCCAACCATAGAAGACTCATCAGAGGAGCCAAGAGGGACCATCCGAGAGGACCCCAACCATAGAAGACTCATCAGAGGAGCCAAGAGGGACCATCCAAGAGGACCCCAACCATAGAAGACTCATCAGAGAAGCTCCACATCAACCTCCGGTACAGACATCATCAGCCAGGTATTCATCGCCCATCCACCCCTTTGTCCACCCACTGACCTCCTGTCCACCCCTCTGTTCCCCCACTGCCCCCCTGCCCTCCATCTACCCCTGTGTCCCCCTGTCAAGACCCGTGTCTCCCCTCACTGCTCCCACTCTTCTCTGTCCCACCCCCACTGTCCCCCTGTCCAGCCCTCTGTCCCTACACGGCACTCTGTCCTATCCCTGGCCTTTGTCCATCCCCTCTGTCCCACTACTGCCCCCACTGCCCCTCCGTCCACCACTCTGTCCCCACCCTCTTCAGTGTATACCCCCCCATTCCCCACAATGCCCCTCTGTATCCTCAATGCCCCATTCCCATCCTTTTTTTGGGTAAAATATAAAATAGATTCCTAACATGTCGCACTTTATATTGTGTACAACTCGTGGAATGGCGACAAACTACGGTACTTACAGATCTCCATAGGTGTCGCTTTACATTTTTTTTACAGGAGGTCACCTGTTTAGAGTTACATTGGAGAATTATCGCTCTCACTCTAATTAGACATGTGCGATTCCTTTCGTACGATTTGAAAATTCGTATGAATCCGAAATACGGATTTTTATCCATGCGAATTCTGTACGAAGTACTAAATTTCGTTTACGAATTTAACGAAAAGTTAACGAAACTAAAGTTTAAAAACCCAGTTAGTCAGCACAGCACAGGGATGGTGGGAACCCCTTATAATGGGCACAGCGGGTGTACAGACCCGGGAACTCAGCACAGGGATGGTGGGAACCCCTTATAATGGGCACAGCGGGTGTACAGACCCAGGAACTCAGCACAGGGATGGTGGGAACCCCTCATAATGGGCACAGCAGGTGTACAGACCTGGGAACTTAGCACAGGGATGGTGGGAACCCCTCATAATGGACACAGCAGGGGTACAGACCCGGGAACTCAGCACAGGGATGGTGGGAACCCCTCATAATGGGCACAGCACAGGGATGGTGGGAACCCCTCATAA
>CM053027.1:628895344-629040084 GCA_028564925.1 Lithobates sylvaticus | reverse complement strand
ATATCCGGACTACTGGACAGTGCTGGAAAAATAGGATTTGTGAGCAAAGAATAGAATATGAGATCTTCTTCTGTCTGGGTGAATGTGTGACCCAAATCTCTTCCCATTTCAGAAGGATTGGAGTCGTGAAATTTTTGTTTTGATTGGTAAGGAAGTGATGATATGGAAATTGTGTGACATGTTGGCCAACTTCATCTTTAGTCAAGTCAAGTCAAGTTTTATTGTCACTCTACTACACGTGAGGACATGCTGTACAACAAAATGTCATATCTCACAGGGCCACGGTGCTACATATGAATTAAACATAATTATAAATATATAAAAAAACATAGCGAAGAGCTTAAAAAATGTAAAATACAATTTTAAACCTATACACAGATGTGTACTCCCAGGAATTTGGTACTGCTTACTCTCTCCACAGTAAAGCTGTTGATGGCCAGTGGGGGGCGATCAACAGAATTTCTCCTGAAATCCATCACAACCTCCTTTGTTTTGCTTACATTACGGGGCGGGTTGTTTGTACTACACCATTTAACCAGTTGTGCCACTTCCTCTCTGTAGAATATTTCATCAATGTTGCTGATGAGACCTACCACAGTTGTGTCATCCGCAAACTTGATGATATGGTTGGAGATGAACTTGGCAGTACAGTCGTGGGTCAGCAGTGTGAAGAGCAGTGGGCTGAGCACACATCCCCGTGGGGCACCTGTGCTCAGTGTGGTAGTGCTCGAGGATCTGCAGCCAACACAGACTGACTGAGGTCTTCTGGTTACAAAATTATCCAATTACAGAAGAGCAGGTTGAGGCCCAGCGAGTTCAATTAAGTGATAAGGGAATTATTGTTTTACATGCTGAGCTAAAGTCAATGAACAGCAATGAACAGCATATTAACATCAGAGTCTTTCTGTTCTAAGTAGGTAAGGGCCAAGTGGAGGGTAGAGGATACTGCATTGTCCGTGGAATGGTTTGGACGGTATGCAAACTGATATGGGTCCAGCGTGTTTGGAAGACTGGATTTAATGTGATGCACGGCTAACCTCTCAAAGAATTTCATCATTATTGGAGTTAGTGCTATGGGACGATAGTCATTCAAACAGGACACAGATGACTTCTTTGGTACTGGAGTTATGGTGGTGGATTTAAGACACGTAGGGACAACCGCCTGGCTCAGCGAAATGTTAAAGCTATGTGTAAGGACATCTGTCAGCTGTACAGAACCTTCTCTCAGTACACGCCCAGGTATGTCATCAGGGCCAGCAGCCTTCCGTCGGTTGATCATGAACAGGGTCTTCCTTACGTCGGCTGGAGAAAAGCAGAGCGCCCGGTCGTTTCGGGATATGGGTAGTTTTTGTGAAGGTATTTGGTTCTGCATCTCAAACCGTGCATGTGATTGCATCCAGGAGAGAAGTATCATTATCACTGGCCTGTGGCCGGGGCTTGTAGTTAGTGATGGTCCGGATGGATTGCCACAGGGCCCGTGTATCTTTGCTGTTGCTAAAGTGTTTATTGATTTTATTTTTTAAATATAGGTTGTTTTGCCTTCTTGATGCCATGAGACAGATTGGCGGTGGCTGTTTTGAGAGCTTCTTTATCTCCTAATCTGAATACCTCATCTCTGGTCTTTAGCAGCCCACAAACCTCTGCTGTCATCCATGGCTTCTGGTTGGCACGTGTGGTGATAACCTTGGTGACTGTCACATCTAGGCTCTTTTTGATGTAAGCAGTCACTGTTTCAGTGTACTCTTGTAAGTCTGTATGAATGTTGCAAGTGGCTGCCTCTTTAACCAGTTGCCAACCGCTGCACGCCGATATACGTCAGCACAATGGCAGCAGTGGGCAAATGGATGTACTTGTACATCTCCTTTAGGCCCCTTTCACACTGGGGCGGTTTGCAAGCGCTATTGCGCTAAGAATAGCGCCTGCAAACCGACCGAAACAGCTGTTGCTGTTCCTTCAGTGTGAAAGCCCGAGGGCTTTCACACTGAAGCGGTGCGCTTGCAGGACGCTCAAAAATGTCCTGCAAGCCGCATCTTTGGCTCGCTATAGGAGCGGTATATTTACCGCTCCTATAGCGCCCGTCCCATTGAAAACAATGGGGGAGCGCGCCGAACCCGCCCGCAAAACGCCGCTATAGCGGCGGTTTGCGGGCGGTATTGACCCTTTTTCGGCCGCTCGCGGGGGGTAAAAACACCCCGCGAGCGGCCGCAATGCGCCGCTAAAACGCCGGTAAAGCGGCGCTAAATATAGCGCCGCTTTACCGCCAGCGCCCCCACCGCTCCAGTGTGAAAGTAGCCTTAAAGCGGTTCGGCACCCAATTCATTTAGTAAATCTCTTTGCCTTCCAAATCAGGCAAAGAGTACTAAATGAAATGTTTTTTTTTTTTTTTTTTTTTACTTACCTTGTAATTGAAGACTTCCGGTCTTCTCTCTCTGCGGCGGCGGGCGGGGTCTCTGCGTCGATCGTCGTCACGGCGCACTGTCTCCTGGGATCTGGTGTCATTGATCCCAGGAGTCAGTGCGGGCATCTTCCGAAATCTCGCGAGATTTCGGCCACATCTTCCGAAATCTCCCGAGATTTCGGCCACATCTGCCGAAATCTCGTGAGATGTCGGCAGATGTGCCGTTACTGCGCACGCGCGAGTAACGGCGGTGCATGCTGGGCCATCTAAAGGTCCTGTGGGTGTTTCACATGCCCACAGGCAAGATGGCCCCCAGCACTAAAGAAGAAGACGAGGAACTTCATCGGACGAAAACCGGCGGCGATCGAGATGGAAGATGGAACAGGTGAGTCCCATAATAAAGGTAAGCATACTTTATATAACGTCCTAAAAAAAAAATTTTTTTTACAGAGTGCAGAACCGCTTTAAGAGCTGGAGACAGCAGGCGCGCACGTGTACAGTGTGACTGTGCCTGTGGGACTGGCGGACTCTATGTCTGCCGCTCTCCCGTCGATTGCGGGGCTCTTTTTTTTGTTTATAGCGCAAAGATAAAAACCGCAGAGGTGATCCAATACCACCCAAAAGAAAGCTCTATTTGTGGGAAAAAAAGGACAATATTTTTGTTTGGGGGCGGCTGGTGCTCAAAATTTTTCAGGGGGGGGGGCGCAAACAAACAGCCTCACTGTGCCATCTATGATTTTTTTTTTTAACTGGTTTCGCAAGTGTAAGCAGCGGTTTGTATGTTGGAATTTGCATAACAGAGATGTGATCTGAATACCCAAGGTGGGGGCGGGGTTCAGCCTTGTATGTATAAAGTCCAGGATGTTGTTTCCTTGTTGCGCAACCAGTGGCGGCTGGTGCTCAAAATTTTTGGGGGGGCGCAAACAAACAGCCTCACTGTGCCCATCAAACGCTGCCACTGTGCCCATTAAACGCTGCCACTGTGCTGCCACTGTGCCCAAGTGCTGCCACTGTGCCCAAACGCTGCCACTGTGCCCCAAGTGCTGCCACTGTGCCCATCAAACGCTGCCACTGTGCCCCAAGTGCTGCCAATGTGCCCCAAGTGCTGCCACTGTGCCCCAAGTTCTGCTATTGTGCCCCAAGTTCTGCCATTGTGCCCCAAGTTCTGCCACTGTGCCCCAAGTGCTGCCACTGTGCCCCAAGTGCTGCCACTGTGCCCCAAGTGCTGCCACTGTGTCCCAAGTGCTACCACTGTGCCCCAAGTGCTGCCACTGTGCCCCAAGTTCTGCCACTGTGCCCCAAGTTCTGCCATTGTGCCCCAAGTTCTGCCACTGTGCCCCAAGTGCTGCCACTGTGCCCCTTAAGTGCTGCCACTGTGCCCTTAAGTGCTGCCACTGTGCCCTCAAGTGCTGCCACTGTGCCCCTCAAGTGCTGCCACTGTGCCCCTCAAGTGCTGCCACTGTGCCCCCTGCCTGCCCTCTGCACTTACCTTGTCCCGGTGTGCAGCTGGTGACGGCGTCAGGCGACGAGCGGTGTCTCCGTCGGATGTCTTCTCCCGCGCTCCTCCTGTCTTCTTCTGCAGTGATTGGACGCCTAGCGTCCAATCACAGCGCCTGTGACTTCAGCCAATCAGGTGACAGGTAACAGACCTGGCAACCTGATTGGCTGAGAGGCGGGTCTGTGTTAGGGAAGCGATGTATTCGCTTCCCTAACACAATACTGTGTAAGCAGCGAACGCAAAGCATTGCGCCCGCTGTTTACACTTAGGGAAGCCTATTAGAGCACACCGCTCTAATAAGGTCCCCTATTAGAGCTTACAGCTCTAATAGGGGCGCTTCCAGCAACACCCCCCCCCCACTGTAATTCAGATGCCCGGCGCCCGGACACCTGAATAGGGGCCGGACACCTGAATGCAGGAGGGGGGGGGGCTGTGATCTCCCTCGGCAGATAAGACACTTCACAAACATAAACTCTACCAGCGATGCCGGAATTCAGGTCCATTGCAGGAATGAATAATCCACTTGCCACTGGTGACAATAGATAGATTCATGCAATGCATGAATCTATCTATTGGTGAGAGGGGTTTATTTTTTTTTTTTGGATAGAGCGGTGCAGGATCACTTTCCTTATAATTAGAGTTGAGCGAACCCGAACCTGGCAGGCCGCAGGAAAAGAGGGGGGGGACGAGAGGGGGGCGGCATGCCCTCAACATTGGGAGGATGCTTTGGGGGTCTGCGCCCTCTATGCACGCACCGCCACTGATCCCGCCCCCCCCGTGTGAAATGGTAAGGGGGTACAAAAGTACCCCTACCATTTCACTCAAAAAGTGTCAAAAATTGTAAAAAAAAAAATGATAGGAGACGGTCTTTGACAATTCCTTTATTAAAATCTTCTTTCTTCTTTCTTCTGGTCTTCCTTTCTTCATCCTTCGGTTTCTTCATCTTCTCCTTCCGGCATCTTCTTCTTCCATCTTCTTCTTCCTCCGATCCGCTTCTTCTTGGCCTTCTCGTCCAGCATCGGTGTCTCTTCTGGGCCGCTCCGCACAATGGGAGGCTCCCGCAGTGTGAGGCTTCTCTCCGGTATCTTCTTCCACGGCGTCAGTCTCTGAGGCTTCTCTCCGGCATCTTCTTCCAGGGCGTCGGTCTCTTCTCGGGCCACTCCTCGCAATGGGAGGCTCCCGGTGTGTGAGGCTTCGCTTCGGCTGACAGGTCTTTTATAACGGAGGGTGGGGCCACCTGGTGACCCCGCCCCCTATGACGCATGGGGACGTCATGGGCACTTCCCTATGGCTTTCCCCTCTGACGTCACGGGGAAAGCCATAGGGAATTTTTTTTTTTTTTTATCAATGACTTTTTTTGTATGAATGGCTTTCAATGAATGACTGTTTTCTGTGTTACGGGAGCCGACAATTCATATAGCCGCGAGTGATTTTAAATAGCCTTTTTTCCGGCAAAAATTACATTTTGTGCAGGGACAGTTCTAAGCACTGGAAACATGCGCCCCTTCACATGCATGCTATAGACACCCCCCAGGTACGAAATTTAAAGGAATATTACACTTTTATTGTTTCACTTTAAGCATTATTAAAATCACGGCCGTTTTTAAAAGTTTTTTTTTGCATTGATACATGTCCCCTGGGGCAGGACCCGGGTCCCCAAACACTTTTTATGACTAACTTTTTAAAAAATAAATGACTTCAATGACTGTTCTCTGTATTAAGGGGAACGGGAGCCGACACTTTATTATAGCCGTTCGGGTCCCCATTGACTTCAATGGGGTTCGGTGTTCGGGGTCAAGTTCGGGTCAAGTTCGGTCCCGAACCCAAACTTTTTTCTGAAGTTCGGCAGAACCTGCTGAACCCGAACATCCTGGTGTCCGCTCAACTCTACTTATAATAGGAATAAAAGTAAGAAAACAAATAAAAAAGGAACAGTAAAAAAAAAGTAAACAAATAAAAATAAATAAATACAAAAAAAAGTTTGCATGCAGAAGTGAACACATTCTTAAGTCGCGCACGCAAATATAAATGGTGTTTGCACCACACATGTGAGGTATTGCCGTAAATGTTAGAGTGTAGACATGTGCGATTCGGTTCGTAATGAATAGATTTTCGTACAAATTTGTTAGTATTTGTACATTCGGATCAATTTGAACATCCGAATAGATTAAAGAACCAAAATACCAAAAACTACGAAATTACAAATAAGCAAAATAACGAACACGCGAAAATATGAACTTGCGAACGGACAAACTTACGAAAATACGAAACTCCGAAACAGTAAATGGAAGAAAATGACATCTATAATGAATGATTTACATTTTGTATTTTCAATCCTTTGTCTGTTCAGAATTTCGTATGTTCACATTTTAATTCGCGTGTTCACAATTTTGTTTCTTCGTGTTCTCTAATCGTTCTTTGGAATGGGCAGTGTATTAGTGAGTGATGTATCCTAATATCTTTAGCCAATCAGCTTATCCCTTTTGTGTCGGAGTCGCACGGCATTCCTGAATCTTTTTAGACTCAGTTGAGGAGGAGGCGGAGTCGGGTCTGGTGACTGGGGGAGGGGACTGTACAGGACTTATTAGAAGAGCAAGCCTCGGATTATTATTCTTTATTTCCTACGAAAGTTACAAATCAGAGAAAAAGGCGATCGGACAAAAGTAAGAATTACTAAATTACGAGTCGTGTACCGAATAAACGGAAATTATTATCTAACAAAATTACGAGTTTTGAATCAAAGAAAATTAGACTAACGGAATTACGAATCATTTTGTATCAATGGAAATATAACTGTTCCGAAAATACGAACGAGTCCGAATATGAAAACTCGCGTCTTAAGAAATTACGAATCGTTACAAATCAACAGAAATGTAAAGAAACTATTTTTTTTTTGTTGTGCCCATGTCTATTAGAGTTAGACATGGGCGCCTTCCAAAAAAAATGTTTGGTTCATTCCGTTCCGTATTAAATCAAAATACAAATTTTCGTTACATTTGTAAACTTTTCGTTAAAATAACGAAAGTTCGTTATGATGAATTTATCATTATGAGGGGTTCCCACCGTCCCTGTGCTGAGCTCCCGGGTCTGTACACACGCTGTGCCCATTATGAGGGGTTCCCACCATCCCTGTGCCCATTATGAGGGGTTCCCACCATCCCTGTGCCCATTATGAGGGGTTCCCACCATCCCTGTGCCCACTATGAGGGGTTCCCACCATCCCCGTGCTGTGCTGACTTCCTCTGAGTGATTGGTGAACAAAGCACCAGTCACATTTATGTTAATTTGGATCCGAAATTCGTTAACAAAATTTCGTATTTCCTATAAAATTCGTAAGCAAAGAAATTCCCATAGGATTCCCACCATCCCTGTGCTGAGTTCCCGGGTCTGTACACCCGCTGTGCCCATTATGAGGGGTTCCCACCATCCCTGTGCTGTGCCCATTATGAGGGGTTTCCCACCATCCCTGTGCTCAGTTCCCGGTCTGTACACCCGCTGTGCCCATTATGAGGGGTTCCCACCATCCCTGTGCTGTGCCCATTATGAGGGGTTCCCACCATCCCTGTGCTGTGCCCATTATGAGGGGTTTCCACCATCCCTGTGCTGTGCCCATTATGAGGGGTTTCCACCATCCCTGTGCTGAGTTCCCGGGTCTGTACACCCACTGTGCCCATTATGAGGGGTTCCCACCATCCCTGTGCTGAGTTCCCGGTCTGTACACCCGCTATGCCCATTATGAGGGGTTCCCACCATCCCTGTGCTGAGTTCCCAGGTCTGTACACCCGCTGTGCCCATTATGAGGGGTTCTCTCCATCCCTAAGCTAAGTTCCCAGGTCTGTACACCCGCTGTGCCCATTATGAGGGGTTCCCACCATCCCTGTGCTGTGCCCATTATGAGGGGTTCCCACCATCCCTGTGCTGTGCCCATTATGAGGGGTTCCCACAATACCTGTGCTAAGTTCCCGGGTCTGTACACCTGCTGTGCCCATTATGAGGGGTTCCCACAATCCCTGTGCTGAGTTCCCGGGTCTGTAACACCCGCTGTGCCCATTTATGAGGGGTTCCCACCATCCCTGTGCCCATTATGAGGGGGTTCCCACCATCCCTGTGCTAAGTTCCCAGGTCTGTACACCTGCTGTGCCCATTATGAGGGGTTCCCACCATCCCTGTGCTGAGTTCCCAGGTTTGTACACCTGCTGTGCCCATTATGAGGGGTTCCCACCATCCCTGTGCTGAGTTCCCGGGTCTGTATAGTATGCCTGTAAAGGGGCGCATGTTTCCCGTGCTTAAAACTGTCTCTGCACAAAGTGTAATTTCTGCAGGAAAAAAAAGTCATTTAAAATCACTTGTGGCTATAATGAATTGTCGGCTCACCGTAATGCAGAGAACAGTCATTGAAAGTCATTGATAAAAAAATAAAAATAAAAAATAAAGCGTGGGGGACCCCCAAAATTCAATTACCAGGCCCTTCAGGTCTGGTATGGATATTAAGGGCAACCCCGCGTCAAATAAATAATAAAAAAAAGATGATGTGGGGTTCCCCCCCAAAAATCCATACCAGACCCTTTATCCGAGCACGCAACCTGACAGGCCAAAGGAAAATAGGGGGGGACGAGAGAGTGCCGCCCCCTCCTGAACCGTACCAGGCCACATGCCCTCAACATTGGGAGGATGCTTTGGGATCCCCCCCAAAGTACCTTGTCCCCATGATGATGAGGACAAGGGCCTCATCCCCATAACCCTGCCCGGTGGTTGTGGGGGTCTACGGGCGGGGGACTTATCGGAATCTGGAAGCCTCCTTTAACAAGGGGACCTCCAGATCCCGCCTCCCCCCCTGTGTGAAATGGTAAGGGCCTACCATTTCACCAAAAAAGTGACAAAAGTGTTAAAAATGACAAGAGACAGTTTTTGACAATTCCTTTAAGTCTTCTTCTTTCCATCTTCTTCCTTCTTCTTTCCTTCATCCTTTGGTTTCTTCCTCCATCTTCTTCTTCTTCCTCCGATCCTCTGCTTCTTGCTCTGGTGTTCTCATCCGGCATCTTCCTCCACGACGTCTCTTCTTCCTCTCTTCGTTCTCGGGCCGCTCCGCATCAATAGGAGGCTGTGTGACACTTCTCTTCTTCTGACAGTTCTTATAAAACGGAGGGCGGGGCCACCTGGTGACCCCGCTCCCCTCTGACGTCATGGGAAAAGCCATACAGAAGTCCCCGTCAAGTCCCCATGGCGTCAGAGGGGGGCGGGGTCACCAGTTAGCCCCGTCCCCGTTATATAAAAAAGAAGACTTAATTAAAGGAATTGTCAAAAACTGGCTCTTGTTATTTTTAACACTTTTGTAACTTTTTTGGGTGCAATGGTAGGGGTACTTTTGTACCCCCTTACCATTTCACACAGGGGGGGTGGGATCTGGGGGTCCCCTTGTTAAAGGGGGCTTCCAGATTCCCATAAGCCCCCCACCCGCAGACCCCCACAACCACCGGCCAGGGTTGTGGGGATGAGGCCCTTCTCCTCATCAACACGGGGACAAGGTGCTTTGGGGGGGACCCCAAAGCACCCTCCCAATGTTGAGGGCACATGGCCTGGTACGGCTCAGGAGGGGGGGCGGCACTCTCTTGTCCCTCCTCTTTTTCTGCGGCCTGCCAGGTTGCGTGCTCGGATAAAGGGTCTAGGATGGATTGTTGGGGGAACTCCATGCCATTTTTTTTTTTAATTTGACACGGGGTTCCCCTTAATATCCATGCCCTACCTGAAGGGCCTGGTAATTTTATTTGGCGGGAACCCCACACATTTTTTTTTTATCAATGGCTTTCAATGACTGTTCTCTGTATTACGGGAGCCGACAATTCATTATAGCCGCGGGTGCTTTTAAATGACTTTTTTTCCTGCAGAAATGACACTTTCTGCAGGGACAGTTCTAAGCACGGGAAACATGCGCCCCTTTACAGGCATACTACAGACACCCCCCAGGTAGGAAATTTAAAGGAATATTACACTTTTATTTTTTCACTTTATGCATTATTAAAATCAGTGCTCCCGAAAAAACGTCCGTTTTTAAAACTTTGTTTTGCATTGATACATGTCCCCTGGGGCAGGACCCGGGTCCCCAAACACCTTTTAGGACAATAACTTGTATATAAGCCATTAAAATTAGCAATTTTGATTTCAAACGTTTGAGTCCCATAGACTTTAATAGAGTTCTAAAGTTCACACGAATTTTAAGTCTGTTCGCAGTTTCTGGTGCAAACCGAACAGGGGGGTGTTCGGCTCATCCCTAGTCTCATCCCTAGGCTCATCGGTTCTATGCAGCTTTGTCCCTCCATAGGACACACATAGGCTGACTGTAGAGGTGAGCAGGAGCCTGACATGAGGGGGAGGGGCGGGGGGCAGTGATTGCACACACAAGTTCTGTTTTTTCCTCTTGTCATTAGCAAAGGGCTGCATTTCTCTGCTCTGGGGAAACAAACTGAAGGACGCTTTACCCTCACTCTCCAGCACTCTATACACAGAAGGAGGTTTTCTCCATGGCTGTCCTCCTCTCTTAGGCCCATAGGTTGCTATTGGAGGGAAGAGAGAGAGCAGTCTCCTCCCTTCAGAAGCTATTAAGATTCCTGCTCTGCCTTCTGTAAGTGAGGGAACTTCAGATCAGCGCAGCTCCAGTGTGCCCCTACCCCTTCATGTAATACTCTGCCCTTGACACCCGCCCCTTCTCCCCACCCCCTATATCACTCATTGCCATCTTCCCTACACAAGAAGTACTGAACTCCCTGATTTAGTCCTGGATTTTTTCATGAATAACAGCGGGGCTGAGCCCCACCAGGAGGTCAGAGAGTGAGGATGGGGGGAGAACCACCAAGATGAAGACTGGAGTGATCCTGAAGACCCCCATCATTGGGTTATTGACTCCTCCCTCATGATCACTTTCTGTTTAAGGTTCCAAAGTTTGAGGAATTTATCACATTATTATCAACATGTAAAAGTCTGTGCTCCAATCAAAATCATCAGATATAAAATCAAACCACTATAATCTGATTCCACCCTGAAATGAAATAAGTAATCAGGAAGCTGCTCACATAATACCCAGATATGAGGTATAACAGAATTCCTCCAAAATATGCAGCACTGGCCCTTTAAATCATATACAAAAAAACGCACCACAGATGAGGTCATCAGGGGCTTGATCAGTGATCCAATCCCTGATGTGATGATGTCAGCACGTTGGGTGGAGCATAACACTCTAACGTCACCACGCCCATTGCGGCTGGACGGAGTGCCGAGGAGATACACTGTGCATGTCTACCGATGTGTGTGACAGATATTTCTATGTGATAAAGTGAGAGATGTTATAGATCTATACTATGTGGAGAGTTCTTCTTGTCTCGGGGCTGAGACTATACAGCGGGGGTCAGCAACCTGTAGATCACGACTACGTGACTGGTAGATCTTGGTCTGGACTTGCTGATCCACCGATGTCTCCTCTGTAGTGCCACCTCCAGTGCCATGCAGAGTGATACCAACTGCACTCCACCTCTAATCCCGGCTAGTGGTCTCCAGAGTGGTGCCAGCAGCAGAAGGAAGAGATCTTCAGGTCAATGTGAAGCACCGAGCATATTAGTATAAGGCTGCTTTCACAGTGATGTGCTGCGGTTTACCAACACCGCGGGTGCAGTGCAGTGTACCTGCAGCTTTCCTGGGGGTTTGCTGCACTTATCCATAGACTTCTATTATATCCTGGGGGTTTGCTACACTTTCTGAATGCAGGAGTTTTGATACGCTTTCAGAAAGTGCCCCACACCTGCAGGATATAATAGTCTATGGCAAAGTGCAGCTAACCCAGGAAAGTTGCAGATGCACTGTGTTGCACCCATGGTGCAGGTAAACTGCAGCACATCAGTGTGAAAGCAGCCTTATAGGGGGCTCAGAACAGTAAGGGTTCATTTACATTTACACATGTCGTAGCCGCAGCAGGAGTTATATGCACTGTAATGGTTGGTGGATGTCAGGGTTGATGGGTGTCATGGTTGGTGGGTGTCATGTTGGTGGGTGACATGGTTGGCATGGTTGGTGGGTGGCATGGTTGGTGGGTGTCGCACCTACCAAGCACAACCCATTCAAGTGAATGAGTCCGCTCTGCAATTGCCCTGCAACCTTGTGCAGTACAGAAAATAATGGGTTAAAGCAGGCAGCATTGTTGCTTTCTCACCACCTGCTTTAACCCCTTGGACCTTACAGAAGCATGAAGTTGTGGGGCGCATGTAGAGTGCCCTTATTTACTTAAATGGGTTAAAATTGGCAGGCAGTACACTGCTGCTCTTCTGAAAAGCGATCCAAGTGTGTGTTGACAGGTGGTGAGGAGGTGATATGTTGCCTCCTCACCACCTGATTTACACCCATGATTGCGGTGCAATGCACACTATTGTGACACAGTATTATGGCAATTAGAGGTTTAAATCAGGTTTGAGGAGGTAACACTGGGCAATACTGTGCCCGGTGATCTTTGACTTTTCCCATGTTGTTCAGGTAGATCTCCACCTCGTTAAGGTTGCCTACCTCTGCTATACAGACATATCCCTCCACCCGGCACTGCCAGCAAACAACACAACTAGTAACCCCGGGAGAATTCCTCTGTCAGAGATCTCGCTAGATCCGGGTATGGGACAGAAGACCTAAGACACAGACCCCAGATGTCTAAGACAAGCAACACCTATAGAGAAAATCAACATTTTGCTGCCAGCTGAACCCCCAGAATCTCCATAAATCCATCCTAGATACATGAACTGTGTCTGCAGCACAGAGAAGGAAGATTATCGGAGAGAAATACAGGAATACAGGACGGGGAACACAGCTCAGGAAAGTGACCAGGGGATTACAGGCTGATATCACCCAGTCCCCGCCCTACTCTGGACCAATCAGTGAGCAGTATGGGTGGAGGAATGTATTTAGTGTTAATGACCCACCTGTGCTGATCTCTGTAGGAGTGTCCTCCTCTATAAATGTCCCCGTTATTCCATCCTCCTCCATAGACTGCTGATCATCCCTCACATACATCTCTTCTTCTTCTGCTTTAACCTCAAATTCTATATCGATTGGATCTCCACTCTAAATCAGGAAAATGAGAGAAAATATCATCTGTAAGATATAAGCTTTATTACTGTGACATCACATATATAAAATCCACACATCTCCATCCATGTTCTAGATGCTCCGTCCCACCAACCTTGTAATAATGAGGGATGGTGAGATCTTCCTGTGTGGAATCTCGGGAATACAGAGGATGGTGACATCTCTCTGGGGGGTTCATGTAGCTGGATGTCTCCACCATGGTGTCCTGGTACAGATCTTTGTGTTCTTTTACGAACTTTGACTCCTCCATAACCCCATCCTCCTCATCATCCTCTTCTTTTATCTCTTCTTTAACATCAACTTCAGAATTACTGAGGTTTCCACTCTGAATATATAATAAAAATGACACCAATTATAATGTAGTAAGGTCCCGGCCCCCTTTGATCTAATGAGAACCTCCAGAGTTAGGCAGAGCTGACATCCTTCTATGCAGAGTGGGTTAAGAGACATGGCGGGTGCAAGATAAGGTAGATTAATGGGCGCCAGACACTTCTTGAATGCCAAGAGATTTATTGTTTCTTGAACAGAACTGTGGGAGAGAGGGGTAGGGCCAGGACACCCTTAGTAGTTGCAATGTTAATTGGTAGACTCTGAGATAGGTAGACAGCCGTGCAGGGAAAGGCATCCAGCAAGACACCACATCTGCACGAGTAGGGCCTCCATCTCCTATGGCAACAGTCTAATAACAGTTTCTAACACAAGTTGTAACAAAGTTATTTACTTCCTCTACAATCTTCACTCCACTGAGCTCCCAGTCTCTCTCACTGGACTTGCTGATCCACTGCCACTAAAGCCCCTGGGCTCTTCCAACCTTCTCACACAGTATCTTCCTCAAGAGTCACCCCCGCTTCCCTGCTGGGTCCCTAGCTTGGCACTCACAGATACCCCTCAAGTGTCACCCCGCTGGCGGGCTTGGTCCCTGGCTTGACACACAAGGCTTCTCTGCAAGCATCACCTCCACTGGTTGGGTCCCTGGCTTGACACCTGCTGAATTTTCCCAATTCTTCACCATCCCCGGTTGGTGAGAATACTGCTCTGTAACTTGCTTCAGCTACTCACTGTGGTCCCTGGTAATAAGGTGGATGGTCCCTTAGTGGTGACAGCTTCCCCTCTACCTCCGTCCATGACTGGTTCTCCGACCATCAGAACAGTCACTTCTGGTTGGACTGCAAGCCGCAGTCCTAACCCTACGCTGATCTCTTGTTTCTGGATAGTCCCTCAGACAGCCTAGCAGCCAGACGTCCCCGGGATAGGCCTCAGGCTCTGGCCTAGCTGCCCGGGGTAGCATAACACACATCCACCCAGACAGCCATCAGGATGGCACAGAACACTGATCACCTGACCACACCCAAATAAATAGGCTCTCCCAGCAGGCCAAGGGATTCAAGAAAATTGTTGCCCATTGGCTGAGACACCCCATCTATTCCTAATCTGTCCTTGCAATTCCCTTGTCTTATCTAATGCCACCAGATACCCGGCCACCTAGTGCCAAAAGCGAGAAGTGCAGCAATTCCAGAATTAGGGTGAGATCAACTGACCCCTAACAATTGTCCATGGCAACTATCACTCGGCAAATAAATTTAGGAGCAGCCCTGCCTAAACATCAGGGAGTAACATCCTCCCCCTGCCTAGGAAACTACATCTCGTAGTTTGCAGAAAAAAAATAATAATTTGAGCCCTCAAGACTGAGAGCGAATGTCCTGGCAAAAACTGGGATGGGTGGGGAAACAAGGAAAGGAATAATAATAACAGTAATACAAGGGGCGTACCACATGAAATAAACATATGTACCATATATATAAGCGAATGGTAGTTCACACAAGGCAGATAAATATCAGACATTATGTACAATTTATGTGTGGTATACCACCCAAACAACTGAGGGAAAATACAAACAACCGCCTTATATCCTAACTATCTATCTAATATATACAAAAATAAAGAGAATGAATAGTTATCATTAGGGATGAGCTTAACACCCCCCCCCCCCCCGGTTCGGTTCGCACCAGAACTTGCAAACAGGCAAAAGTCTATGGGACCCGAACAAGAAAAATCAAAAGTGCTCATTTTAAAGGCTTATATGCAAGTTATTGTCATAAAAAGTGTTTGGGGACCCGGGTCCTGCCCCAGGGGACATGTATCAATGCAAAAATGTTTTTATTTTAAATGGCTGTTTTTTTCAGGAGCAGTGATTTTAATAATGCTTAAAGTGAAACAATAAAAGTGAAATATTCCTTTAAATATCGTGCCTGGGGTTCCCCTTAGTCTGTAAAGTAGCACCTCTTTCCCGTGTTTATAAAGGAAAATATTTAATTTAAAATTGCTTGCGGCTGTAATGTATTATCGGATCCCGGCAATATACATAAAAATCATCTTAAGGTCTGGTATGGATTTTAAGGGGAACCCCTACCCAAAATAAAAATAAAATGGCGTGGGGGGCCCCCCCAAAATCCATACCAGACCCTTATCTGAGCACGCAGCATGGCAGGCCGCAGGAAAAGAGGGGGAGACGAGAGAGCGCCCCCCCTCCTGAACAGTACCAGGACACATGCCCTTAACATGGGGAGGGTGTTTTGGGGTCCCCCCCAAAACACCTTGTCCCCATATTGATGGGGACAAGGGCCTCATCCCCAAAAACCTTGCCCAGTGGTTGTGGGGGTCTGCGGGTGGGGCAAAGAAGACCGTGAAGTGAGGGGGAGGGAAGTGGATGGGGAAGTGAGGGGGAGGGAAGTAGATGGGGAAGTGAGGGGGGAGGGAAGTAGATGGGGAAGTGAGGGGGGAGGGAAGTGGATGGGAGGGAAGTAGATGGGGAAGTGAGGGGGGAGGGAAGTAGATGGGGAAGTGAGGGGGAAGGGAAGTAGACTGGGAGGTGGGGGGAGAGGGAAGTAGACGGGGAGGTGGGGGGAGAGGGAAGTAGACTGGGAGGTGGGGGGAGAGGGAAGTAGACGGGGAGGTGGGGGGAGAGGGTTGTAGACGGGGAGGTGGGGGAGAGGGAGGTAGGGGGAGAGGGAACTAGATGAGGAAGTGGGGGGAGAGGGAAGTAGACGGGGAGGTGGGGGGAGAGGGAGGTAGACGGGGAGAAGGGGGGAGAGGGAGGTAGACGGGGAGGTGGGGGGAGAGGGAGGTAGACAGGGAAGTGGGGAGAGGGAACTAGACGAGGAAGTGGGGGGAGAGGGAAGTAGATAGGTAAAAAGAGGGATAAATGCCTCAGTGTGTGTGGGAGGGGAGGGGGGAGGGGATCCCGCTATTAATATCAGTTGATTAAAAAAATTGTGTTCACGGGGGGGAAATGATGGGCAATAGTGTTTAGTAGGAAAAAGGGGGGAAGGAGCAAGGGGGGTATAAGAGGTTCTCAATAGGGAGACAGTAGGCACTGCTGCTCAGTGGCTGGACAGGGGGAAGTGGGGGGATAGGAGGGTAACTTGGGGGGGGGGGGGAGAAGTGTGGAAAAGGGACAATAAGGGGACAGGGGGGCAGTAAAGTGGGGAAGGGGCATTAAGTTGGACAGAGGGCTGGACAGGAGAAAGTGAGGGACAGGGGTTGGATAGGGGGCAGCGGGGTAAACTGGGAGGCAGTGGAGAAACAAGGAGCTGGACAGGAAGGCAGTGGGGGATGGGAAGGTAGTGGTGCTCAGTGGGAGGTGAATACCTGGCTCATGATGTCCTGGTCTGGAGGTTGATGTGGAGCTCCTCTGATGAGACTGCTATGGTTGGGGTCCTCTTGGAGGGTCCCTCTTGGCTCCTTTGATGAGTCTTCTATGGTTGGGGTCCTCTCGGATGGTCCCTCTTGGTTCCTCTGATGAGTATTCTATGGTTGGGGTCCTCTCGGATGGTCCCTCTTGGTTCCTCTGATGAGTATTCTATGGTTGGGGTCCTCTCGGATGGTCCCTCTTGGTTCCGCTGATGAGTATTCTATGGTTGGGGTCCTCTCGGATGGTCCCTCTTGGTTCCTCTGATGAGTCTTCTATAGTTGAGATCCTCTTGGATGGTCCCTCTTGGCTCCTCTGATGAGTCTTCTATGGCACGGTGACATGAAGGGGGAAATCTCTCCCAACTCTTGGCTTCTCTTCCTCCTGCTCACAAGTGTCCACAATCAGGGAAAGTTCTCCTTAAAGTGTCATTCCACCCTGTGGGGGGTCCTAGGCCTGCAATGTGCAGACTGTAGACATGAAGCTGATTCTGCTCTGACCTGTGTGAGGATCTTCTCTGTCTCTCCTCCGTGTCCCCGATGGAAGATGGAGGCTTCTTGTCCTGGCTGACAGGTGTGAGGGACGTTCTGTGTCTGCACTACAGATCTGGGAAGACTCTAATCACATTGTGAGCCAGCTTCCTCACAGGGGTCCCCTCCCCCACAGATGCCCTGGGGCCATGCTGACTACAAACACAGTGTGGGGAGGGGGTTTCACAAAGAGGACCCCTCCCTCCATTCTCTGGGATGACACTGTAGTTGGATAAATGGTTCTATATTAAGGATGTATCTGGTCTATAAACCAGAGGCTCTGGATGGACAGTTGGATAAATCGTTCTATATTTAGGATGCATCTGGTCTATAAACCAGAGGCTCTGGATGGACAGTTGGATAAATGGTTCTATATTTAGGATGTATCTGGTCTATAAACCAAAGGCTCTGGATGGACAGTTGGATAAATCGTTCTATATTTAGGATGTATCTGGTCTATAAACCAAAGGCTCTGGATGGACAGTTGGATAAATCGTTCTATATTTAGGATTAGGGATGGGCCCGGTGCTCGATGCGAACCCATGTTCGCATTGAGCACCGGGTGTTCGCTCGCTCGGCGAGCCCAGAACTATTTTGTCCGCTCGCATCACATTCGTGTGATGCGAGCGGCCCCGCAATGCATTGCGGCCGGCGCGGCCGGCGCAGTGCATTGCTGGCTGATGATTGGCCAAGCATGCACTGTGACCCCGCATGCTTGGCCAATCACAGCGCCGGAAACTCGGAGAGCCATAATTGGCTACAGGCAGGACGCCTGTAGCCAATTACAGCTCAGGGGCTTTAGTACACGCCCC
Organism: Lithobates sylvaticus; assembly: GCA_028564925.1. Classification (NCBI taxonomy): domain Eukaryota; kingdom Metazoa; phylum Chordata; class Amphibia; order Anura; family Ranidae; genus Lithobates; species Lithobates sylvaticus. Next base: position 629,022,041 of record CM053027.1, on the reverse strand, counting down.
CTCATTTAAAATACCGCCACGCCGTCGGTGCCGGTCACATGAGTTCCGGCTTTAGGAGAGATCAGTCTGCTGATTCTGTGTCACTCTTTGCTAGATTCATATAGAAAGATTTGCTCTACTTTGCTAAACCATTGGCTATTTATTTGCTAAACCATTGCTACCTGTCATCGATCGTCCATTGCTGCTGCTGGTTAGTGTGTTTTTAGCTGCTGCTGGGGGTTAGTCTGGTACGTGTCTTACTGTTAGTACAGTATTTCAGTAGTACCAACCGCAGTGCTGTTAGTACAGCACTGCACCCCAAAAGCACCCATAGGACTTCTAGTGTGTTAGTGGCAGCAAACAGAGCTCCTATATTTTCTTCCCAGAAGCACCCATAGGACTTGCACTGTGTTAGTGGCATCACACAGAGTTCCTATATTTTCTTCCCAGAAGCACCCATAGGACTTGTACTGTGTTAGTGGCATCACACAGAGTTCCTATATTTTCTTCCCAGAAGCACCCATAGGACTTGTACTGTGTTAGTGGCATCACACAGAGTTCCTATATTTTCTTCCCAGAAGCACCCACAGGACTTGTACTGTGTTAGTGGCATCACACAGAGTTCCTATATTTTCTTCCCAGAAGCACCCATAGGACTTCTAGTGTGTTAGTGGCATCACACAGAGTTCCTATATTTTCTTCCCAGAAGCACCCATAGGACTTGTACTGTGTTAGTGGCATCACACAGATTTCCTATATTTTCTTCCCAGAAGCACCCATAGGACTTCTAGTGTGTTAGTGGCATCACACAGAGCTCCTATATTTTCTTCTCAGCAGCACCCACAGGACTTCTAGTGTGTTAGTGGCATCACACAGAGCTCCTATATTTTCTTTGCAGAAGCACCCATCGGACTTCTAGTGTGTTAGTGGCATCACACAGAGCTCCTATATTTTCTTCTCAGCAGCACCCACAGGACTTTCTAGTGTGTTAGTGGCATCACACAGAGCTCCTATATTTTCTTTGCAGAAGCACCCATAGGACTTCTAGTGTGTTAGTGGCATCACACAGAGATCCTATATTTTCTTCTCAGCAGCACCCACAGGACTTCTAGTGTGTTAGTCCCATCACACAGAGCTCCTATATTTTCTTCTCAGCAGCACCCACAGGACTTGTAGTGTGTTAGTCCCATCACACAGAGTTCCTATATTTTCTTCCCAGAAGCACCTATAGGACTTGTAGTGTGTTAGTCCCATCACACAGAGTTCCTATATTTTCTTTGCAGAAGCACCCATAGGACTTGTAGTGTGTTAGTCCCATCACACAGAGCTCCTATATTTTCTTCTCAGCAGCACCCACAGGACTTCTAGTGTGTTAGTGGCATCACACAGAGCTCCTATATTTTTTTCTTTGCAGAAGCACCCATAGGACTTCTAGTGTGTTAGTGGCATCACACAGAGCTCCTATATTTTCTTCTCAGCAGCACCCACAGGACTTCTAGTGTGTTAGTGGCATCACACAGAGCTCCTATATTTTCTTTGCAGAAGCACCCATAGGACTTCTAGTGTGTTAGTGGCATCACACAGAGCTCCTATATTTTCTTCTCAGCAGCACCCACAGGACTTCTAGTGTGTTGGTGGCATCACACAGAGCTCCTATATTTTCTTTGCAGAAGCACCCATAGGACTTCTAGTGTGTTAGTGGCATCACACAGAGCTCCTATATTTTCTTCTCAGCAGCACCCACAGGACTTGTAGTGTGTTAGTCCCATCACACAGAGTTCCTATATTTTCTTCCCAGAAGCACCTATAGGACTTGTAGTGTGTTAGTCCCATCACACAGAGTTCCTATATTTTCTTCGCAGAAGCACCCATAGGACTTCTAGTGTGTTAGTCCCATCACACAGAGCTCCTATATTTTCTTCTCAGCAGCACCCGCAGGACTTCTAGTGTGTTAGTGGCATCACACAGAGCTCCTATATTTTCTTTGCAGAAGCACCCATAGGACTTCTAGTGTGTTAGTGGCATCACACAGAGCTCCTATATTTTCTTTGCAGAAGCACCCATAGGACTTCTAGTGTGTTAGTGGCATCACACAGAGCTCCTATATTTTCTTCTCAGCAGCACCCACAGGACTTCTAGTGTGTTAGTGGCATCACACAGAGCTCCTATATTTTCTTTGCAGAAGCACCCATAGGACTTCTAGTGTGTTAGTGGCATCACACAGAGCTCCTATATTTTCTTCTCAGCAGCACCCACAGGACTACCGACTACAATGGCTGGAAGACCGCCAAGGGGAGGCAGAGCGTGCAGAGGCAAGATCACAGGGCAGGCAGGCTCTGTTTCTAGTGGACGTGGCCGTGGCCGTGGTCATGCAGCGTCATCAGCACGTGGCCATGGGACACGCACGTCTTTGTTTTCGGCAGCTGGACATGTGGAGCCGCATCATGCTGAAGGCTTGGTAGAATGGATGACCAAGCCCTCCTCATCCTCCTCATCCTCTCTCACCCAGGCTCAGGGTACTGGCAGAGCAGCTGCCAACGCGTACTCAATGGCATCATCAGCCACCCCTTCCCTAGACCCACCATGTCCTCCTGAGGAGTCCCCCAAACTCTTTGAGCACAGTGTTGGGTACATGCTCCAGGAGGATGCCCAACGATTCGAAGGCTCGGATGATGATACCCAGCTTGAGGAAGTCAGTAGTGTGCGCGCAGAGAGAGGGGATGCTGAAGGACAGCAATCTGGCAGTACTGTTCCACCAGCTGCAGCTTACTGCCAGGTTTGCTCTAGTGGTGAAGAGGGAGGGGATGATGAGGTCACTGACGCCACGTGGGTGCCTGGAGGGAGAGGATGAGGAGGAGGAGGAGGAGGAGGAGGATGCGGCGTCACATGTCCAACGAGGCAGGATGCCCCCTAGAGGCCAGCTAGAGGCCAGCACAGCAACTGTACAACACCGCAGAGCTCCGCCTGTGCAGGGCGCTGCCTCTGCACGTTATCAGAAAAGTTCTTTGGTGTGGGCCTTTTTTGAGACGAGTGCATCAGATCGCACCACTGCTATTTGCAATATTTGTCTCAAGCGTATCTCGCTCGGCCAAAACATCAGCCGCTTGGGCACCACAAGCATGAGCAGACATATGTCGACCTGCCATGCAGCTCGTTGGCAGGCACACATAAAAGACCCACACCAAAGAACTAAGCGGACCTCTCCTTGCTCCTCATCAGCTGGGATCTCCATCCCCACTACATCTTCAGTCCTCTCTGAAAGCTGCTGTGAGAGGACTGAAGGTGTAGAATTAGGTGTGTCACAACCAAGTACTTGCAGTACACCGACGTCCGATTGTAGCAGGCAAATTTCCCTGCCCCAGCTGCTGGACCGTCAAAAGAAGTACACTCCCAGCCATCCACATGCCCAGCGGTTGAATGCTAGCTTGGCTAAATTGCTAGCACTTCAACTGCTACCTTTTCAGTTGGTAGACTCGGCCCCCTTCCGTGAGTTTGTTCAATGTGCGGTTCCTCAGTGGCAGGTTCCCAAACGCCACTTTTTCTCACGGAAGGCGATTCCGTCTCTCTACCGGCATGTGGAAGGCAATGTCCATGCCTCGCTGGACAGGGCGGTCAGCGGTAAGGTGCATATTACCGCTGACTCATGGTCCAGCAGGCATGGACAGGTACGTTACCTTTCTTTCACGGCCCATTGGGTCACTCTATTGGCAGCTGGGAGGGATGCAGGACAAGGTGCAGTAGTGTTGGAGGTTGTTCCGCCACCACGCCTCCAAAACGCTACTACTGCTACTGGTTGTGACACACCTCTCTCCTCCACCCCCTCCTCTTTTTCTTCCTCCAGTGCTCTGTCCTCTGAACCAGCGGTGCTTCGTAGGCGTACAAGGGGCTACGCAAGTACGCAGGCAAAAAGATGCCATGCCGTGCTTGCGCTGGTGTGTTTGGGGGACAGGAGCCACACTGGGCCAGAGGTTCTGGCAGCTCTGCAGGGGCAGGCCGAGAGGTGGTTGACGCCACGTCAGCTTAAGCCAGGAATGGTCGTTTCTGACAATGGCACCAACCTCCTCTCCGCCCTGCGACAGGGACAGCTCACCCATGTGCCCTGTATGGCTCACGTCCTCAACCTGGTGGTGCAGCGGTTCTTGGGCAGGTACCCAGGCTTACAGGATGTCCTGAGGCAGGCCAGGAAAGTCTGTGTGCATTTCCGCCGATCTTATAATGCCAGTGCTCGGCTGACTGAGCTGCAAAAGGAGCTGAACCTGCCCAAGAACCGCCTAATATGTGACATGCCCACCAGGTGGAACTCAACGTTGGCCATGCTGCATCGACAGCACACGCAGCAGAGGGCCATCAATGAGTACCTTTGCGACTACGGCACCGGGACAGGGTCAGGGGAGCTTGTTTTTTTTTCCCCACGTCAGTGGATCATGATCAGGGATGCATGCACTGTCCTCTCACCATTTGAGGAGGCCACGAGGATGGTGAGCAGTGACAGTGCATGCATCAGTGACACTGTACCTCTTGTCCACCTGTTGGAGCATACGCTGCGTGGGATAATGGACAGGGCACTTGAGGCAGAACAGAGGCAGGAAGAGGAGGACTTCCTTGCCTCTCAAGGCCCCCTTTATCCGGACAGTGTTCCTTCTGTCCCACCCATCACACAGGAAGAGGATGAGGATGAGGAGGAGGAGGAGGAGGAGGAGCATGGAGGTGGAGCCTGGCACTCAGCATCATCAGCAGCAGCAGCAGTCTTTTAGGGATGATGTACAGTCCCAACAATCCAGTGGACTTGTACGTGGCTGGGAGGAGGTAGCTGGCGATCATGTCATCCTCAGTGACCCAGAAGACTCCGGACCGAATGCATCAGCTAACCTACGCTGCATGGCCTCCCTGATCCTGCAAAGCCTGCGGAAGGATCCTTGTGTTCTTCGGATCATTACTGGCTGGCCACTCTCCTTGATCAACGGTACAAGGGTAAGGTTGCGGACCTTATCTTGCCGTCGCAGAGGGAGCAGAGGATGAGACATCTCAGGGAGGCCTTGCAGAAAGGTCTGTGCAACGCGTTCCCAGAAACTGGGAGGTTACAAACTCCTGGTCCTGAGCGACGAGTTGCTGAGGCTTCGGTCAGTAGCAGAAGGAGCGGTGGGGAAGGTGGACGTCTGACCGATGCGTTCAGACAATTTTTTAGTCCGCAGCCCCAAGGTATGATCGGTTCCAGCAACCATCGCCAGCGTCTGATATACATGGTGCAGGAATACCTTGGGGCAAGGTCAGACTTGGACACCTTTCCCACCGAAAATCCTCTGGCTTACTGGGTCCTGAGGATGGATCACTGGCCAGAGCTTGCACAGTATGCAATTGAGCTACTGGCCTGTCCTGCCTCCAGCGTTCTTTCCGAACGCACATTCAGTGCTGCTGGAGGAATTGTCACCGATCATAGGGTGCGCCTGTCCACCGACTCGGTTGATCGACTGACCTTCATCAAAATGAATCAGTCTTGGATCACCACCAGCTACCAGGCACCTGAAGCGGATATAACGGAATAATTTATAATGTCACATCCCTTCAAGACTGCCTATGCTGATGCTGAGTGACTGTCCTGTTATGTTCACTGACTATCCTCTTCCTCCTCCTCAATGATCCATGCCACCACACCAGTGCCTAAGGCATAATTTGTCAGCCCCTGTATAACAGGGGCGTGTACTTACAAATTTTTTTTTAAAAAAATGCTTCGCAACACGTGTGACTGCTGTGCTCCAAGTACAGTATCTGTGAGGGGTTGCAGTGTTGTGGCACCAGCACCAGTGCCTAAGGCACAATTTTTCAGCCCCTGTTTAACAGGGGCGTGTAATTACAATTAAAAAAAAAAATGCTTTGCAACACATGTGACTGCTGTGCTCCAAGTACAGTATCTGTGAGGGGTTGCAGTGTTGTGGCACCAGCACCAGTGCCTAAGGCACAATTTTTCAGCCCCTGTTTAAAAGGGGCGTGTAATTACAATTTTTTAAAAAAATGCTTCGCAACACGTGTGACTGCTGTGCTCCAAGTACAGTATCTGTGAGGGGTTGCAGTGTTGTGGCACCAGCACCAGTGCCTAAGGCACAATTTTTCAGCCCCTGTTTAACAGGGGCGTGTAATTAATTTTTTAAAAAAAAATGCTTCGCAACACGTGTGACTGCTGTGCTCCAAGTACAGTATATGTGAGGGGTTGCAGTGTTGTGGCACCAGCACCAGTGCCTAAGGCACAATTTTTCAGCCCCTGTTGGGGCGTGTAATTACAATTTTTAGGCAATGCTTTGCAACAGGTCTCATTGCTGTGCTAGGAGTACAGTATCTGTGAGGGGTTGCAGTGTTGTGGCACCAGCACCAATGTCTAAGGCACAATTTTTCAGCCCCTGTTTAACAGGGGCGTGTAATTACAAATCTTGATCTAATAGTTCACAGCAGGGCCCATTCCTGCGCCCACCAAGAGTAACTATGAGGGCCTACAGTCTTGTGGCAACACCGTCCACCACCACCGCCAAAGGCCCAATTTTTCTGCCCTGTTCATCAGGTGCTTGCAATTACAAATCTTGATCTAATAACTCACAGCAGGGCCCATTCCTGCGCCCACCAAGAGTAACTATGAGAGCTTACAGTCTTGTGGCAACAGTCTTGTGGCAACACCGTCGTCCACCACCACCACCACCACCACCACCACCACCAAAGGCCCAATTTTTCTGCCCGGTTCAACAGGTGCATGCAAGTACAAATCTTGATCTATTAACTCACAGCAGGGCCCATTCCTGTGCCCACCAGTCTTGTGGCTACACCAACATCTAATAGGGCAAATTTCTGCAGAGTATATACGCCAGGCCCCTACTTTCAAACATCCAACTTACAAACGACTCCTACTTGCAAACGGAAAGAGAAAACAGGAAGTGAGAGGAAATCTACCCCTAGGAAGCGAAATTCTATCCTGTTAGATTTAATTTGGGAAAAAGGTATCTCCTCTCTACTGATGCTTTATCACCAATCCTTGTTTCAATTAAAACCCCACTTTTCCAAAAACATTTGTCATTGGGACGGAAAGTGAGGTGACATGTTCTGAACAGATGTGCAAAGACAGCAAATGTTACAGGGGTGATAACCCCTCCCTATGTTCTCCAAAAAGCTTAAAAATAGATTTTTTTGGGATGGAGCTACACTTCATAATGTACCTGTTCAGATTCTACTTAAGAACAAACCTACAGTCCGTGTCTTGTTTGCACCACCTATATAGTGCTGTTCAGAGTATATAGGGTTGTAGGTATAGGGTTTTATTTTGGGTGCGGGGTCCCCCTTAATATCCATACAAGACCCAAAGGGGCTGGGGTGGGGGGGGGGGGGGGGCGGTGATGGGGTAGCCATGCCATTTTTCTCAAGGATTTTCAGCCATATGGCGGCCAGGACAAGACATGACATTAAAGCCGCAAGTGGTTTTAAATGGCTTCTTTTTTTCCTTTACAAATGTCATTTTGTGCAAGGACAGTTCTAAACACGGGAAACACATGCCACTTCACAGGCATACTTTAGACACCCCCCAGGTACCATATTTAAAGGAAAATTTCACTTTTTTTTTTTCACTTTATGCATCATTAAAATGACTGCTCCCAAAAAAAACGTTAGTTTTTAAAAGTTCTTTTTGCATTGATATATGTCCCCTGGGGCAGGACCCGGGTCCCCAAACATTTATGACATTAACATGCATATTGGCCGTTGTAATTAGCACTTTTGATTTCGAACGTTCGCGTCCATTATAACGTATAGGGTTCGAAAATTCGCGCAAACTTTCGGTCCGTTCGAAGGTTCTGGTTCGAACCGAACCCGGGGGTGTTCGGCTCATCCCTAGTGGGGAGTAAAGCCTCTCACAATTATTCGCAGACCCATCCTAGTTGTAATATCTCTGATAGTTTAAGTTTGATAGTCCGTTCACGGGACCAAAAGTTTGGCCTCACTATATATAAGTCCAACACTGTGGGAACTGCCAGGGAACCCGGGGAACTTGGCTCTGCTCCTCTACGTGTCTTATAACACATATGTAAGTATTCCTTAATAGTACTGGTGATCATCTCTATTAGGTCAGCAACATGGAAAAACATATAAAAAAAAAAAAACTAAAAACAGTAGTGTTAGGTGTGGCTTGCCAAGGGGCCACTGATACCAGTTTCATATTGCCGTTCCCAATCTTTATCAAGCTTATATATATATATATACGGAAATGAAAATACAGAACAACAGATATCCGTATTTAGCTCCGAGCCTGAATGACCCGATCTGCTGTCTAAAATGTTTTATTGCATATATATATATGGGCTACGCCCGATGACAAAAACATAGGCTGTTGACACACAGCTCCATATAAGGTAATACAGAACATCACGAGATGTGACTTATTTGTCATGTATAATGACTAACCATAACCGCAAGAATAAAAGAACATTCTGATGAAAGTTTACATCCTGCAAAAGTACATATTGAGAAAATGTTCATCCTAAGAAAGTACAGGTTGAGGAAATGTTCATCACAGATACAAACAACCATAAAGGGTACCTCTAACTTACGATTTATACATTCAGCTAAACCTGATCTTCTCATTTCCCCCTTTGACATCATCCTTCTCCCAAATCTGGGTCCTCACAGGTGGGTTCTAGCTAGTACTTCCTCAGGTACTATCCCTGACCGCGAGTTGTCAGAGGAGAACTGAGTTCTCATCCCCCAGTTCCATACCAGCATCCCAGAAGCGAAGAGAATCGAAGAGGAGGACGATGTCAACCCATTTACAATTCTGTGAAGAACCTTCTCTTTAGTCTTCTGACTTTCTTTTTCATTCTAGCATATATGCAACAATTAATAATTGTCATTATAGCAAAAGCAAATATGAGTATCAATATAGGACTAAATATCCAAGTGAATATTTTAGTTGCAGTAGGAGACCATCCATTGAAAACATCATACCAGTGGTGGGTGGTCTCTTCCTTGATTTGTGAAGACAGATGAATAAGCTTCCCCTTATCAATAATTGCGGATAATAGGTTATTCTGAAGGGTATGTTCATGTGTCTCTATGTGTTTCCTAAGTATTTCCGATTCTTTTAAAACCTGTAATAGGGGTTCTAATGATATTACAAAAGGTGTGGTGTCAGTAAGGTTATCTACTGCCCATTCCCTATTAAATGTTTTATCAGCATCTGATTCAAAAAGAAAAGTATCATTTAACCATTTAAATACTTCAACATTTTCTATACATCCTGAAAAAGGAGCTGTTCTATTTAAACTCCCCATGGTGTTGTTATCATTAGTTATCAAACAAATATGTTGTGGTCCTATTTCCATGAATCGATTCCCTATGTATACGGGCATTCTTTGGAACTTACATATATTGGACTGGTGCTTTAACAGGCAAGGTTCATAGACTGGTGAACTCCTTCCACAAACCATTCCTTTGTTCGTTTCGGTACACAGACTCAGATCATGAGTTCTGTTCTGTGTATTTACATAATGCCCATAAATCTCGGGATACCAAAATTCAGGCGGATCTTCCCCTACTAGGAGTGGCATTACTATCAGTTTACACATTACCTCTATGTCCTCCACCATATATATATTAAACCTCCCAACACACCATTGTTCCTTACATTCTACTTGTCTGCCCGTTACCTCGAACCAGGTGTTTTCTAAGTCTAGACCCTTAAAATACTTGAGCCATGTGTGGTAATTCCCTAACTGTAACTCTTCCCTTGCCCTATTTACTTGTATGTGATAGGATAGTGTAGAGAAAGCACACTGAGTGAGTTCTATAAATTTCTGATCTCTTCTCCATAGCTCCAAGCTGGCTATCACCGTGTGATTAACCATAGCATTAAGGTATTTAGTTAACTGTACCTGACTAATTTGTGTTTCAAATGTTGTAGGTAACCATTGACTTGTGATTGTCAGTCCATCAGCTATGTGTCCCCCTGCATGTTTCCATTTATTTTGTATCATTTCCATTTGAATCCCATCCATTACTCCCATTCCTGTTCCTGTTGCTCCCAAAATGGTGTCATACCATTCTCGTTTGTATCTACAGTCTGGTAACTTAGGGAAAGTAACGTTAAATTTTACTTTGGTTTTCTGTTGTGATATGGAAGTGTTTAAACAGGACTTGGGGACAGGGGTTAATACTGTGGACTTGAAAACCAGAGGTGGGATGTCTTCTATCTTTATACTAAATCCATAATGTTCCCACTGTATATACCCACCTGCTGTGTTATTCGATTTTACAAAAAACCATGATGCACAAATGTAGGTTGCTGATTGATTTGTGACTATGGATCCTATTAGATTGAATGGTTCAGCTCCGCTTACTGGCCTAATACCTGTTCCCTTTGTTTTCTTTTTATATTCCTCAGAATGTGGGGTACGGAGTACTGTCTGAGTTTTATCAAAAACTTCTTTCCATGTTTCTAATGGACCTAATTTATGACACTTATGGGGTGTGTAGTTATAAGGCCATGGTAAATTTTCCCTCCAATGGAAAGTTATGTTTACCAGTGCCGGTGGTCTGGCTTTTACAAATACTACGGGTGTACGTGGGTAATAGTCATTATCTTTTACATAAAAGGGGCTCTCATGTCCTGATACAACAATACTTCCTACAGTATACAACCGTGTCCCATCCTTAGGCCCAAAGCCTACCCATGTTAGGTCTGTATTGTTCTCATGAGTTGTCACATCTATACCAGGAGTGAAAGCATAAATACATCCTAAAAGACATTCTAGTACTGTTATTATATCTAAAAAGTTTATCATTCTGTGGCTTGTTCCGGACTTTTTCTACAATGTGATGCGTGGATCCAAGTGGTCTTTCCTTCCAATTTTACTGAGGTTGGGGTGCTCAACAGCACTTAGTATGGTCCTTCAAACCGTGGTTCCAAAGTCTTTTTAGTATGTTTCTTTACATAGACCCAATCTCCAGGATTTAATAAGTGAGTACCTGCTACAAAGTCAGGATCTGGAAGGGAAGAATACACATCTCTGTGGATCTTAGTTAGATACTGTTGTAATTGTATCACATATGCAGTCAAGCTTATCACATTGTAATTGCATACTCTGTGGAAAATATAAACCTAACCCAGGTGCACTTCCAAAAAGTATCTCACAGGGAGACAGTCCTGTCCTCCCTGTGGGAGTGTATCGGATGGAAGACAGAGCCAAAGGTAAAACATTCTGGCCATGGCTTCCCCAATTCTGCCTTCTATATTTTTAATTTTATTGTTCCATTTACTCTTTCTACTGACCCTGAACTCTGAGGATGATAAGGGGTGTGAAAACTTTGCTGGACCCCTAACATTGCCCTCACATTCTGCATGATTTCTCCTGCGAAATGTGTTCCCTTAATTTAATTCTATGGTTTCAGGAAGACCAAAACCTAGGTATTAACTCAGTGATCAGTTTCCTTGCTGTAGCCTTTGCTGTGGCTGATTTGACATGGTAACTTTCGGCCTAAAACCAAAAACAGATCGATACACGCGAGAACAAACTCAAAAGGGCCGCTCTTAGGCATTTGTATGTAATCAATTTGCAGTCTCTGAAAGGGGGTTGGTGCTTTAACTTTCTGTCCTGGGCTATTCAGGAGACAGATTTGGCAGGCTGCACGGTAGTTCCTAGCAATGCTACTGAAGCCAGGGGCGAGCCATCTCTGGCTCACAATCCTATACATAGAATTGGAGCTGATATGCGTGGGAAGGTGAACTGCTGCCGCCATTGCCGGGTACAGAGAAGCTGGTAGACAAATCTTGTCCCCCCCTCTCCATACTTGGTCAGGGTCTGGCGCTGCTCCCATTTTTGCCCACCTATCCTTTTCGCTCACCTCTGCTTGTTCCTGTAACTTACTATGCTTCTGCCATGTTGGTTCTGGGATACTTACCTGTACTGCTGCTGCGGTCCCAGAGATTATTTCCTTTAGAGCTGCTTGTTTTGCAGTTAAATCTGCAAATGTATTTCCTTTTGCTTCAATTGTTTTTGCATTTGTGTGTGCCGCTATCTTCATTATGGCCACCTTTTTGACTTTTTGTAGGTTATCTAAGACTCTTTTTATTCCTTCCTTTGCTTTACTGGTGTACTTGCTGCTGTCAGATACCAGCAATCATGATCAGATACACCCTCAGATTGAAGGGTATCTTTTTTTTTTTACTATCATCACCACTATTCCCCCTTGCCAAACCTGTTGACTGAAGAGGTAAATAGGTAGCTAAATTTCAGTAAGTACATAAGGTACGCGGTTTTTACACAATTCATACAATGGTTGCCTCAATGAGGCATGAGGCATCCACTGTCTTACAATATGACCCTATACCTAAAGCCTTTAAAATTTTGTGGTTGCAACTTCCCTTTTTATTTTATTTTTTTCTACGCCCTTTCTGCTCTGTGATATTCAGTGACAGAGAGAGAAAAAAAAAAAACTTCCTCTTTGTACATTTGTATTTTTCTCATTAACCCCTAACAACCCCTTGTTGCTAAAACTTGTAAAAGATTGAGGGTACTGTCTACACATATTTTTCGCATTGGGGCAACATAACAATAAATCATTCACATATCATAAAATGCAAACCATAATTGACATTACTCCGCTAGTGGCACAGAAAAGAAAGCATTTAGCTAAATTTATCACCGTGAAACACATGCTATTTGATTTGATTTCTTTCTGGGTACAGAGGAGTATTTGCGGGCGATTTTACTTCCCTCAGGGCTCTACTTTTAAGTAATGACTGTACTTGGGTTTCTATGGCTGCCTCCTGAGGCGCACTAAGTGGTTACTGTTTTTGGTCGGGGAGCACTGCTCCTGGAATCAATTCCAGGGTCACTGGAGGAATGGGCAGAAGCCCAACATCAGCTGGATGTTTTTCCCACAGATCCTCTGGGAGAGATGCCAGTAGCTGCTCTAATGCTGGTGAAATTTGGTTAAGTGCCTCAGGTTCTTCTTCTAAACATTGGATCAAATTACACATTTCTATATTTTTCCAGTTTGTCACCTATAGTTTAAGGCAACCGTACCATCCCATCCGGATGATATGAAACATATATAAAACATATAAGACATATAAGACTTATCAAACATATCAAACATATAAGACAGGAACTCCAACACTTTCCCTTGTCTGTCCTTTCTTTCTCATCCCTTATTCTCTTTCTACAATTCCGCTTAATATGTCCAACCTTATTGCAGTAATAACAGGTAAAGTTTTTACGAGGGGAAGTTATGTCTGAATTGGTGACAGCATTAACTCCATGATGTCTTCTTCCCTTTATTTCTGAGTCTAAGTCTGCTGCTCCTTCTATCTTGAATTTCCGACAGATCTTTTCTATATTTCTATCTCTAGCCCCCTCTTTCCCATAGATGTTTTTGATTTCCTGTGGTATGGTATAGGAACATACCTCTGTTCCTTGACGGGGTTTGGTTTGCTTCTGGCCCATTCTAATCCCGTGCCTAGGTAGCTTATTGGAAATACCGGCAATATGCCCCAAAACTATGGCCAGATCTTCAGACTGACCTCCTTTGGGGACCCTACACCAGTTCCTCTTGCCTTCCTCCCTAGGGTGCTAGAATACCGAATATCTCTCTTCTAGATATTCCTTCTGAAACTGCCTTTTGCGTGGCCAGATCCTCAATTAGACCTCCGGGCTTTTTGGAGATCTAGTGGATGGTCTTACTCCCTCCCTCCCCCGTATCTGGGATCCCTCTCATACTCTAGTACACTCTTCCTTCGTTTCATGGAGCAGCCAGGGCTTATACTTTCAACCCGTCCTATGGTTTATGAGTCAGATGTGAGGTTACACAATCTCCTTTTTAACTCATACCATCCCTTAACTGACAAGGCTCATTCCCTTGCTCCGCAGACAGACAAACGGACAATTTTACATTTAAAACATATTTACAGCAATATAAACCGAATGTGTATTAGTTCTAAACCCACTGCTTACGGAAGCTGGTACACAATTCCTGGAGATCAATAGCGGACGGAACAGATAGGCATAAATCGGAAGTGCAGAGCATGTAAGAAAAAAATAAAGCTTTTTTCTTACCTGCGCAGTTTTGCTCTGTAGTTCCCAGAATGCCCGTCCTTTTTGTTCCGTCAACTTTGTTCGTCCGCTCCCTGTAGCATCATTGGTGAGTCGCTGTTCGAGTGCCAGATTATGTTAGGTGTGGCTTGCCAAGGGGCCACTGATACCAGTTTCATATTGCCGTTCCCAATCTTTATCAAGCTTATATATATATATATATATATACGGAAATGAAAATACAGAACAACAGATATCCGTATTTAGCTCCGAGCCTGAATGACCCGATCTGCTGTCTAAAATGTTTTATTGCATATATATATATGGGCTACGCCCGATGACAAAAACATAGGCTGTTGGCACACAGCTTCATATAAGGTAATACAGAACATCACGAGATGTGACTTATTTGTCATGTATAATGACTAACCATAACCGCAAGAACAAAAGAACATTCTGATGAAAGTTTACATCCTGCAAAAGTACATATTGAGAAAATGTTCATCCTAAGAAAGTACAGGTTGAGGAAATGTTCATCACAGATACAAACAACCATAAAGGGTACCTCTAACTTACGATTTATACATTCAGCTAAACCTGATCTTCTCAGTAGTAAGTAACCAAACTGCATAACCAAGTTCAGCTGACTATCTAGTCCAATGCTCAATGTACGCTTGAATTCCCACTTGTAGGGAGAAAAAAAAAGGGGGGGTGAGGGGGGAGGTGAGAGGGTAAACCTGGGGTCTCTTCCTTCAGATAAAATGTGGGAGATATATATATATATATATATATATATGGAAGAGAAGAGTCACTTGCTATGCACGGTATAACATACATTTTTTCATACTGGCGGTGTGGGGGAGGGGACACAGGCTGTGAAAGGTTGCAAAAATAGCTCATTTACATTTGCAACTAAGGGAACAGTAAAAACACGTGGATGAGCCATATTTCTACTAACCAACAACCACTGCACACAAAGACAGCAACCAAGTGTGTACACAGGATGTGTCAGAGATATACCAGAGACTCTGCATGGACAGTTGGATAAATGGTTCTATATTTAGGATGTATCTGGTCTATAAACCAGAGGCTCTGCATGGACAGTTGGATAAATGGTTCTATATTAAGTATGTATCCGGTCTATAAACCAGAGGCTCTGGATGGACAGTTGGATAAATGGTTCTATATTTAGGATGTATCTGGTCTATAAACCAGAGGCTCTGGATGGACAGTTGGATAAATGGTTCTATATTAAGTATGTATCCGGTCTATAAACCAGAGGCTCTGGATGGACAGTTGGATAAATGGTTCTATAATTGGGATGTATCTGGTCTATAAACCAGAGGCTCTGGATGGACAGTTGGAAAAATGGATAATTTGTGTGGGGATGGAGGTTATCTGTTGCAATCTCTGTGCACAGGGAAATTATATAAGTTGTGAGAACTTTTTGTTCTTGGGAGGGCTGTGTATGGGGGAGGGGTGATAAGTCAGAAGTGCTGTGTATGGGGGAGGGGTAAGAAGTCGGGGAAGGCTGTGTTTGGGGGAGGGGTGAGAAGTCGGGAGGGCTGTGTATGGGGGAGGGGTGAGAAGTCGGCGAGGGCTGTATATGGGGGAGGGGTGAGAAGTCGGGGAAGGCTGTGTATGGGGAAGGGGGGAGATGGTGGGGAGGGCTGTGTATGGGGGAGGGGTGAGTAGTCAGGGAGGGCTGTGTATGGGGGAGGGCTGTGTATGGGGGAGGGGTGAGAAGTCGGGAACGGATGTTTATGGGGGAGGGGTGAAAATGTGGGGATGGTTGTGTATGGGGGGAGGGGTGATAAGTCGGGGAGGGCTGTGTATGGGAGAGGGGTGAGATGGTGGGGATGGCTGTGTATGGGGGGAGGGGTGAGAAGGTGGGGATGGCTGTGTATGTGGGGAGGGGTGAGAAGTTGGGGAGGGCTGTGTGTGGGGGAGGGGTGAGACGTCGGGGAGGGCTGTGTATGGGGGAGGGGTGGGAAGTCTGGGAGGGCTGTGTATGGGGGAGGGGTGAGAAGTCGGGGAGGGCTGTGTATGGGGGAGGGGCGGTTACATGTAATGAGAAGTACAGACACTTTGCCTAATATTAGAGGACAGGATTGGACAATTCCAGTAGAGGGGGAGGGGAGGGGGTGGTAACATTGGGGCTCAGTCACAGCACACAGCCCATGGTATTGTGTGTATAATGCGTGTTCTCTGGTGTGCAGTGTGGGGGCGCTGTTGTGCGGTGTAATGAGGTGTTAGGCTCTCTTCTATAGAATTCTATGGGCTCTTTGTAATATTATACAAGGTGTGGGAACGCTCGGCACAAACAATACAACCTCACATTGTTTTCTTTGCTGGTGACGGAAGCCATAGAACATCGGGAACATCGCCTTGTTCAGCTGCCCATACACTCGTACAATCTCCTTCCAATCTTTTCAGTGGAAGATCCTTCCCTCCATTCTCTTCTGGTTAGTGGAGGGAAATGGAAGTGTGTGATGGAGGTGATGAGTAAATTGGAAGGAGTCGGATGGAAAATGTTTCCGGAATGAAGAAATTACTAGCAGTGAATGTTCATTCCAAACACACGGGACATTCCATGGAAATGAGAAGAACATTCATCATTGGAGGTACTGAGGAGACTTTGGTGTCGATGTTCATACAGACGTTCATTTGTAAATCTCCTTGTGTATGGCCAGAGTAACTGTTGGTCTAAAGGTGACCATACACTATACAATCTGATTGTACAATCTCCTTTCCATCATCTACATAGTACAAGGATCTGCCCGATCCCAGACACACTGCATGGAAGGTTTGGGCGTTTCCTCCTATTACATTGTATTGGAAATTCTAAAGCAGATTGTATTGTGTGTGTTCAGCCTTAGACTTGTGTGTTCTATTCCCCCAATATGTCGCTTGTCACCCACTTCCTGTGTTCTCTGTACTGCCCCTCCCCCATAATGACTCCATATTGTCCCTCCTGTGTCCCCTCCCCCACACTGTGTTTGTAGTCAGTGTGGCCCTAGGCGTCTCTATGGGAGGGGCCCCCTGGGAGGAAGCTGGCTCACAATGTGATTGGAGTCTTCCCACATCTGTAGTGCAGACACCGAACGTCCCTCACACCTCTTAGCCGGAACAAGAAGCCTCCATTTTCCATCGGGGACACAGATGATTGTGGACACTTGTGAGCAGGAGGAAGAGAAGCCGAGAGTTGGGAGAGATTTCCCCCTTCATGTCCAGTCACCGTGCTGGGAAGAGTCAGAAGTCACCCGACCATAGAAGACTCATCAGAGGAGCCAAGAGGGACCATCCGAGAGGACCCCAACCATAGAAGACTCATCAGAGGAGCCAAGAGGGACCATCCGAGAGGACCCCAACCATAGAAGACTCATCAGAGGAGCCAAGAGGGACCATCCGAGAGGACCCCAACCATAGAAGACTCATCAGAGGAGCCAAGAGGGACCATCCGAGAGGACCCCAACCATAGAAGACTCATCAGAGGAGCCAAGAGGGACCATCCAAGAGGACCCCAACCATAGAAGACTCATCAGAGAAGCTCCACATCAACCTCCGGTACAGACATCATCAGCCAGGTATTCATCGCCCATCCACCCCTTTGTCCACCCACTGACCTCCTGTCCACCCCTCTGTTCCCCCACTGCCCCCCTGCCCTCCATCTACCCCTGTGTCCCCCTGTCAAGACCCGTGTCTCCCCTCACTGCTCCCACTCTTCTCTGTCCCACCCCCACTGTCCCCCTGTCCAGCCCTCTGTCCCTACACGGCACTCTGTCCTATCCCTGGCCTTTGTCCATCCCCTCTGTCCCACTACTGCCCCCACTGCCCCTCCGTCCACCACTCTGTCCCCACCCTCTTCAGTGTATACCCCCCCATTCCCCACAATGCCCCTCTGTATCCTCAATGCCCCATTCCCATCCTTTTTTTGGGTAAAATATAAAAGATGATGTTATGACGAGTAAATAGATTCCTAACATGTCACACTTTATATTGTGTACAACTCGTGGAAACTACGATACTTACAGATCTCCATAGGGGACGCTTTACATTTTTTTTACAGGAGGTCACCTGTTTAGAGTTACATTGGAGGTCTAGCATTAGAATTATCACTCTCACTCTAATTAGACATGTGCGATTCCTTTCGTACGATTTGAAAATTCGTATGAATCCGAAATACGGATTTTTATCCATGCGAATTCTGTACGAAGTACTAAATTTCGTTTACGAATTTAACGAAAAGTTAACGAAACTAAAGTTTAAAAACCCAGGAAGTCAGCACAGCACAGGGATGGTGGGAACCCCTTATAATGGGCACAGCGGGTGTACAGACCCAGGAACTCAGCACAGGGATGGTGGGAACCCTCATAATGGGCACAGCGGGTGTACAGACCCGGGAACTCAGCACAGGGATGGTGGGAACCCCTCATAATGGACACAGCAGGGGTACAGACCCAGGAACTCAGCACAGGGATGGTGGGAACCCCTCATAATGTGTACAGACCCGGGAACTCAGCACAGGGATGGTGGGAACCCCTCATAATGGGCACAGCAGGGTGTACAGACCTGGGAACTGAGCACAGGGATGGTGGGAACCCCTCATAATGGGCACAGCAGGTGTACAGACCTGGGAACTTAGCACAGGGATGGTGGGAACCCCTCATAATGGGCACAGGGATGGTGGGAACCCCTCATAATGGGCACAGCGGGTGTACAGACCCGGGAACTCAGCACAGGGATTGTGGGAACCCCTCATAATGGGCACAGCAGGTGTACAGACCCGGGAACTTAGCACAGGTATTGTGGGAACCCCTCATAATGGGCACAGCACAGGGATGGTGGGAACCCCTCATAATGGGCACAGCACAGGGATGGTGGGAACCCCTCATAATGGGCACAGCGGGTGTACAGACCTGGGAACTTAGCTTAGGGATGGAGAGAACCCCTCATAATGGGCACAGCGGGTGTACAGACCTGGGAACTCAGCACAGGGATGGTGGGAACCCCTCATAATGGGCATAGCGGGTGTACAGACCCGGGAACTCAGCACAGGGATGGTGGGAACCCCTCATAATGTGCACAGCACAGGGATGGTGGAAACCCCTCATAATGGGCACAGCACAGGGATGGTGGAAACCCCTCATAATGGGCACAGCACAGGGATGGTGGGAACCCCTCATAATGTGCACAGCACAGGGATGGTGGAAACCCCTCATAATGTGTACAGACCCGGGAACTGAGCACAGGGATGGTGGGAACCCCTCATAATGGGCACAGCACAGGGATGGTGGGAACCCCTCATAATGTGTACAGACCCGGGAACTCAGCACAGGGATGGTGGGAATCCTATGGGAATTTCTTTGCTTACGAATTTTATAGGAAATACGAAATTTTGTTAACGAATTTCGGATCCAAATTAACATAAATGTGACTGGTGCTTTGTTCACCAATCACTCAGAGGAAGTCAGCACAGCACAGGGATGGTGGGAACCCCTCATAGTGGGCACAGGGATGGTGGGAACCCCTCATAATGGGCACAGGGATGGTGGGAACCCCTCATAATGGGCACAGGGATGGTGGGAACCCCTCATAATGGGCACAGCGTGTGTACAGACCCGGGAGCTCAGCACAGGGACGGTGGGAACCCCTCATAATGATAAATTCATCATAACGAACTTTCGTTATTTTAACGAAAAATTTACAAATGTAACGAAAATTTGTATTTTGATTTAATACGGAACGGAATGAACCAAACATTTTTTTTGGAAGGCGCCCATGTCTAACTCTAATAGACATGGGCACAACAAAAAAAAAATAGTTTCTTTACATTTCTGTTGATTTGTAACGATTCGTAATTTCTTAAGACGCGAGTTTTCATATTCGGAGTCGTTCGTATTTTCGGAACAGTTATATTTCCATTGATACAAAATGATTCGTAATTCCGTTAGTCTAATTTTCTTTGATTCAAAACTCGTAATTTTGTTAGATAATAATTTCCGTTTATTCGGTACACGACTCGTAATTTAGTAATTCTTACTTTTGTCCGATCGCCTTTTTCTCTGATTTGTAACTTTTGTAGGAAATAAAGAATAATAATCCGAGGCTTGCTCTTCTAATAAGTCCTGTACAGTCCCCTCCCCCAGTCACCAGACCCGACTCCGCCTCCTCCTCAACTGAGTCTAAAAAGATTCAGGAATGCCGTGCGACTCCGACACAAAAGGGATAAGCTGATTGGCTAAAGATATTAGGATACATCACTCACTAATACACTGCCCATTCCAAAGAACGATTAGAGAACACGAAGAAACAAAATTGTGAACACGCGAATTAAAATGCAAACATACGAAATTCTGAACAGACAAAGGATTGAAAATACAAAATGTAAATCATTCATTATAGATGTCATTTTCTTCCATTTACTGTTTCGGAGTTTCGTATTTTCGTAAGTTTGTCCGTTCGCAAGTTCGTATTTTCGCGTGTTCGTTATTTTGCTTATTTGTAATTTCGTAGTTTTTGGTATTTTGGTTCTTTAATCTATTCGGATGTTCGAATTGATCCGAATGTACAAATACTAACAAATTTGTACGAAAATCTATTCATTACGAACCGAATCGCACATGTCTACACTCTAACATTTACGGCAATACCTCACATGTGTGGTGCAAACACCATTTATATTTGCGTGCGCGACTTAAGAATGTGTTCACTTCTGCATGCAAACTTTTTTTTGTATTTATTTATTTTTATTTGTTTACTTTTTTTTTACTGTTCCTTTTTTATTTGTTTTCTTACTTTTATTCCTATTATAAGTAGAGTTGAGCGGACACCTGGATGTTCGGGTTCAGCAGGTTCTGCCGAACTTCAGAAAAAAGTTTGGGTTCGGGACCGAACTTGACCCGAACTTGACCCCGAACACCGAACCCCATTGAAGTCAATGGGGACCCGAACGGCTATAATAAAGTGTCGGCTCCCGTTCCCCTTAATACAGAGAACAGTCATTGAAGTCATTTATTTTTAAAAAGTTAGTCATAAAAAGTGTTTGGGGACCCAGGTCCTGCCCCAGGGGACATGTATCAATGCAAAAAAAAAACTTTTAAAAACGGCCGTGATTTTAATAATGCTTAAAGTGAAACAATAAAAGTGTAATATTCCTTTAAATTTCGTACCTGGGGGGGGGGGGTGTCTATAGTATGCATGTGAAGGGGCGCATGTTTCCAGTGCTTAGAACTGTCCCTGCACAAAGTGTCATTTTTGCCGGAAAAAAGGCTATTTAAAATCACTCGCGGCTATATGAATTGTCGGCTCCCGTAACACAGAGAACAGTCATTCATTGAAAGCCATTCATACAAAAAAAGTCATTGATAAAAAAAAAAAAAAATCCCTATGGCTTTCCCCATGACGTCAGAGGGGAAAGCCATAGGGAAGTGCCCATGACGTCCCCATGCGTCAGAGGGGGCGGGGTCACCAGGTGGCCCTGCCCTCCGTTATAAAAGACCTGTCAGCCGAAGCGAAGCCTCACACACCGGGAGCCTCCCATTGCGAGGAGTGGCCCGAGAAGAGACCGACGCCCTGGAAGAAGATACCGGAGAGAAGCCTCAGAGACCGACGCCGTGGAAGAAGATACCGGAGAGAAGCCTCACACGGCGGGAGCCTCCCATTGCGCGGAGCGGCCCAGAAGAGACACCGATGCTGGACGAGAAGGCCAAGAAGAAGCGGATCGGAGGAAGAAGAAGATGGAAGAAGAAGATGCCGGAAGGAGAAGATGAAGAAACCGAAGGATGAAGAAAGGAAGACAGAAGAAAGAAGAAAGAAGATTTTAATAAAGGAATTGTCAAAGACCGTCTCCTATCATTTTTTTTTTTACAATTTTTGACACTTTTTGGGTGAAATGGTAGGGGTACTTTTGTACCCCCTTACCATTTCACACGGGGGGGGGGGGGATCTGGGGGTCCCCTTGTTAAAGGGGGCTTCCAGATTCCGATAAGCCCCCCGCCCGCAGACCCCCACAACCACCGGCCAGGGTTGTGGGGACGAGGCCCTTGTCCTCATCAACATGGGGACAAGGTGCTTTGGGGGTCTCAGACCCCCAAAGCATCCTCCCAATGTTGAGGGCATGTGGCCTGGTACGGTTCAGGCGGGAGGGGGGGCGCTCTCGTCCCCCCCCTCTTTTCCTGCGGCCTGCCAGGTTACGTGCTCGGATAAGGGTCTGGTATGGATTTTGAGGGGGACCCCACGCCATTTTTTTTGGCTGGGTTTCCCCTTAAAATCCATCCCAGACCTCAAGGGTCTGATATGGATTTTGAGGGGGACCCTACGCCATTTTTCTTTTTTTTTCTGGCTGGGGTCCCCCTTAATATCCATCCCAGACCTGAAGGGCCTGGTTATTGAATTTGGGGGGACCCCCACGCTTTTTTTTTTTTTATCAATGACTGACTTTTTTTTATGAATGGCTTTCAATGAATGACTGTTCTCTGTGTTACGGGAGCCGACAATTCATATAGCCGCGAGTGATTTTAAATTGTTTTTTTCCGGCAAAAATGACACTTTTTGCAGAGACAGTTCTAAGCACTGGAAACATGCGCCCCTTCACATGCATACTATAGACACCCCCCAGGTACGAAATTTAAAGGAATATTACACATTTTAAAAAGCACCATTACATCGCCGAACATCGGACCCGAACCCGAACATACAGTCCGGTACGGACCCGAACTTTACAGTTCGGGTTCGCTCAACTCTAATTATAAGGAAAGTGATCCTCCCTTTTAATAGAAATAAAGGGTGACAGGTCCTCTTTATGGAGAGAACTGGGGTCTACCTTTTGAAAGCAAAAGATTAAAAAAAAGTGATCTTTTGCTTTGAAAAAAAAAAATGGTTACCTCCATCCTAGACTGGAAATGATGTCATGACATCTCTCCAGTCCTCCTAGATCATAGAGGTGATCAGAGATGATCTGGTCTCTCCTCACCTCTGTGACCAGCCACGCAAAATGTCGGATCATTTTCCAGGCCCTTCCGGTTAGCACAGTAAACCCAAGAAACACCAATCCAGCGGCCAATCAGCTGCTCGGATCACTTTTATGAGAAATAGAATTGCCGGCTTCATCCATAACCCCCATAAACCCCTTCAAACCTGCAAGGTGTATATAGGTGTTGGATTTGGCAAGTGGATTATTCATTTATTGATGAGACATATTTTAATGAGTGTTGCAGCCAGGTCAGGTGACAATTCCTGCAATGGACCTGAATTCCGGCATCGCTGGTAGAGTTTATGTTTGTGAAGTGTCTTATCTGCCGAGGGAGATCACAGCCATTGTTATTGTTGCGCAACAAGGAAACAACATCCTGGACTTTATACAACAGAGACAAATGCATACAAGGCTGAACCCCGCCCCCACCTTGGGTATTCAGATCACATCTCTGTTATGCAAATTCCAACATACAAACCGCTGCTTACACTTGTGAAACCAGTTAAAAAACAAATCATAGTATGGCCAGACAATGCTACCCCAGTACTGCAGGACTGCTTCCATCACACAGACTGGAACATGTTTAACCGCTTCAGCCCCGGAAGATTTTACCCCTTTCCTGACCAGAGCACATTTTACGATTCGGCACTGCGTCACTTTAACTGACAATTGTGCGGTTGTGCGACGTGGCTCCCAAACAAAAATATTGTCCTTTTTTTCCCACAAATAGAGCTTTCTTTTGGTGGTATTGGATCACCTCTGCGGTTTTTATCTTTGCGCTATAAACAAAAAAAAGAGCAACGCGATCGACGGGAGACCGGCAGACATAGTCCGCCAGTCCCACAGGCACAGTCACACTGTACACGTGCGCGCCTGCTGTCCCCAGCTCTTAAAGGAGATGTACAGGTACGCCCATTTGCCCACTGCTGCCATTGTGCTGACGTATATCGGCGTGCAGCGGTTGGCAACTGGTTAAAGAGGCAGCCACTTGCAACATTCATACAGACTTACAAGAGTACACTGAAACAGTGACTGCTTACATCAAAAAGAGCCTGGATGTGAAAGTCACCAAGGTTATCACCACACGTGCCAACCAGAAGCCATGGATGACAGCAGAGGTTTGTGGGCTGCTAAAGACCAGAGATGAGGTATTCAGATTAGGAGATAAAGAAGCTCTCAATACAGCCCCCGCCAATCTGTCTCATGGCATCAAGAAGGCAAAACAACCTATATTTAAAAAATAAAATCAATAAACACTTTAGCAACAGCAAAGATACACGGGCCCTGTGGCAAGCCATCCGGACCATCACCAACTACAAGCCCCGGCCACAGGCCAGTGATAATGATACTTCTCTCCTGGATGCACTCAATGACTTTTATGCACGGTTTGAGATGCAAAACCAAATACCTTCACAAAAAAAAACAACCGACGGAAGGCTGCTGGCCCTGATGACATACCTGGGCGTGTACTGAGAGAAGGTTCTGTACAGCTGACAGATGTCCTTACACATAGCTTTAACATTTCGCTGAGCCAGGCGGTTGTCCCTACGTGTCTTAAATCCACCACCATAACTCCAGTACCAAAGAAGTCACCTGTGTCCTGTTTGAATGACTATCGTCCCATAGCACTAACTCCAATAATGATGAAGTGCTTTGAGAGGTTAGTCGTGCATCACATTAAATCCAGTCTTCCAAACACGCTGGACCCATATCAGTTTGCATACCGTCCAAACCATTCCACGGATGATGCAGTATCCTCTACCCTCCACTTGGCCCTTACCTACTTAGAACAGAAAGACTCTGATGTTAGAATGCTGTTCATTGCTGTTCATTGACTTTAGCTCAGCATGTAAAACAATAATTCCCTTATCACTTAATTGAACTCGCTGGGCCTCAACCTGCTCTTCTGTAATTGGATCATTTTGTAACCAGAAGACCTCAGTCAGTCTGTGTTGGCTGCAGATCCTCGAGCACTACCACACTGAGCACAGGTGCCTCACGGGGATGTGTGCTCAGCCCGCTGCTCTTCACACTGCTGACCCACGACTGTACTGCCAACTTCATCTCCAACCATATCATCAAGTTTGCGGATGACACAACTGTGGTAGGTCTCATCAGCAACAATGATGAAATATTCTACAGAGAGGAAGTGGCACAACTGGTTAAATGGTGTAGTACAAACAACCCGCCCCGTAATGTAAGCAAAACAAAGGAGGTTGTGATGGATTTCAGGAGAAATTCTGTTGATCGCCCCCCACTGGCCATCAACAGCTTTACTGTGGAGAGAGTAAGCAGTACCGAGTTCCTGGGAGTACACATCTGTGTATAGGTTTAAAATTGTATTTTACATTTTTTAAGCTCTTCGCTATGTTTTTTTATATATTTATAATTATGTTTAATTCATATGTAGCACAGTGGCCCTGTGAGATATAACATTTTGTTGTACAGTATGTCCTCACGTGTAGTAGAGTGACAATAAAACTTGACTTGACTTGACTAAAGATGAAGTTGGCCAACATGTCACACAATTTCCATATCATCACTTCCTTACCAATCAAAACTAAAATTTCACGACTCCAATCCTTCTGAGATTTGGGTCACACATTCACCCAGACAGAAGAAGATCCTATTCTATTCTTTGCTCACAAATCCTCTTTTTCCAGCACTGTCCAGTAGTCCACATATAACAATTTCAATTTCAAGTTACGAATCGTTACGAATCGTTAGTAAATCCAACTACAAATATTGAATTTCAACTAATATGAAAGAGATTATAATAGCGGATATAACGAATGCTTCAAATGCTTCGAATGAATTTGAGATTCAGTATATCTAATATAGAGAACTGTTCCTGCACAAAGTGTCATTTTTGCAGGAAAAAAAGCTATTTAAATTCACTCGCGGCTAATAAAAAGTCGGCTCCGTAACACAGAGAACAGTCATTCATTGATAAAAAAAAAAAAAAGCATAGGGGTCCCCCCAAATTCAATAACCAGGAGACCCCCAAAGCACCTTGTCCCCATGTTGATGAGGACAAGGGCCTCATCCCCACAACCCTGGCCGGTGGTTGTGGGGGTCTGCGGGCGGGGGGCTTATCGGAATCTGGAAGTCCTCTTTAACAAGGGGACCCCCAGATCCCGCCCCCCCCCTGTGTGAAATGGTAAGGGGATACAAAAGTACCCCTACCATTTCACCAAAAAAGTGTCAAAAATTGTAAAAATGACAAGAGACAGTCTTTAACAATTCCTTTATTAAAATATTCTTTCTTCTTTCTTCTGGTCTTCCTTTCTTCATCTTCTCCTTCCGGCATCTTCTTCCATCATCTTCTTCCTCCGATCCGCTTCTTCTTGCTCCAATCTTCTCGTCCTTCTCGTCCGGCATCGGCGTCGGCGTCTCTTCTGGGCCGCTCCGCACAATGGGAGGCTCCCGCTGTGTGAGGCTTTGCTGCGTCTGACAGGTCTTTTATAACAGAGGGCACCTGGTGACCCCGCCCCCATCTGACGTCATAGGGAAAGCCATAGGGAAGTCCCCATGACGTCCCCGTGCGTCAGAGGGGGCGGGGTTACCAGGTGCCCTCCGTTATAAAAGACCTGTCAGACGAGAAGGACGAGAAGACCGGAGCAAGAAGAAGCGGATCGGAGGAAGAAGATGATGGAAGAAGATGCCGGAAGGAGAAGATGAAGAAACCGAAGGATGAAGAAAGGAAGAGCAGAAGAAAGAAGAAAGAAGATTTTAATAAAGGAATTGTCAAAGACCGTCTCCTGTCATTTTTACAATTTTTGTCACCTTTTTTTGGTGAAATGGTAGGGGTACACCCCCTTACCATTTCACACAGGGGGGCGGGGCGGGATCTGGGGGTCCCTTGTTAAAGGGGACTTCCAGATTCCGATAAGCCCCCTGCCCGCAGACCCCCACAACCACCGGCCAGGGTTGTGGGGATGAGGCCCTTGTCCTCATCAACATGGGGACAAGGTGCTTTGGGGGTCTTGAGGGCATGTGGCCTGGTACGGTTCAGGCGGGAGGGGGGCCGCTCTCGATCCCCCCCTCTTTTCCTGCGGCCGGCCAGGTAGCGTGCTCGGATAAAGGGTCTGGTATGGATTTTGAGGGGGACCCCACGCCATTTTTTTTTTTTTGGCCGGGGTTCCCCTTAATATCCATCCCAGACCTGAAGGGCCTGGTTATTGAATTTGGGGGGACCCCTACGCTTTTTTTTTTTTATATCAATGAATGACTGTTCTCTGTGTTACGGAGCCGACAATTCATTTGCCGGCAATAGCCGCGAGTGATTTTAAATAGCTTTTTTTTCTGCAAAAATGACACTTTGTCATTTGAATCATTCAAATTCATTTGTTATATCTGCTATAATAATTTCTTTCGAATTAGTTGAAATTCGATATTGGTAGTTGGATTTGAATAATTTGGAGCTGAAATTCGTAAACGGAATTTTTCCTGCAAAAATGACACTTTGTCATTCGATTTCATTCGAATTCATTCGAATCATTCGTTATTAAGGATGGGCCCGGTGTTCGATGCGAACCCATGTTCGCATCGAGCACCGGGTGTTCGCTCGCTCGGCGAGCCCAGAACTATTTTGGCCGCTCGCATCACATTCGTGTGATGCGAGCGGCCCCGCAATGCATTGCGGCCGGCGCAGTGCATTGCTGGCTGATGATTGGCCAAGCATGCACTGTGACCCCCGCATGCTTGGCCAATCACAGCGCCGGAAACTCGGAGAGCCATAATTGGCTACAGGCAGGACGCCTGTAGCCAATTACAGCTCAGGGGCTTTAGTACACGCCCCCTCATTTAAAAGGCTGCCACGCCGTCGGCGCCGGTCACATGCGTTCTGGCTTTAGGAGAGATCAGTCTGCTCATTCTGTGTCACTCTTTGCTAGATTCATTTAGAAAGATTTGCTCTACTTTGCTAAACCATTGCTACCTGTCATTGATCGTCCATTGCTGCTGCTGGTTAGTGTGTTTTTAGCTGCTGCTGGGGGTTAGTCTGGTGCATGTCTTACTGTTAGTACAGTATTTCAGTAGTACCAACCGCAGTGCTGTTAGTACAGCACTGCACCCCAAAAGCACCCATAGGGCTTGTAGTGTGTTCGTGGCAGGCACTGGCAGCAAACAGAGCTCCTATATTTTGTTCCCAGAAGCACCTATAGGACTTGAAGTGTGTTAGTCCCATCACACAGAGCTATATTTTCTTCCCAGAAGCACCTATAGGACTTGTAGTGTGTTAGTCCCATCACACAGAGATCCTATAGTTTGTTCCCAGAAGAACCTAAAGGACTTGAAGTGTGTTAGTCCCATCACACAGAGCTATATTTTCTTCCCAGAAGCACCTATAGGACTTGTAGTGTGTTAGTCCCATCACACAGAGATCCTATATTTTGTTCCCAGAAGCACCTATAGGACTTGAAGTGTGTTAGTCCCATCACACAGACCTATATTTTCTTCCCAGAAGCACCCATAGGACTTGTAGTGTGTTAGTCCCATCACACAGAGATCCTATATTTTGTTCCCAGAAGCACCTATAGGACTTGAAGTGTCTTTGTCCCATCACACAGAGCTATATTTTCTTCCCAGAAGCACCTATAGGACTTGTAGTGTGTTAGTCCCATCACACAGAGATCCTATATTTTGTTCCCAGAAGCACCTATAGGACTTGAAGTGTGTTAGTCCCATCACACAGACCTATATTTTCTTCCCAGAAGCACCCATAGGACTTGTAGTGTGTTAGTCCCATCACACAGAGATCCTATATTTTGTTCCCAGAAGCACCTATAGGACTTGAAGTGTGTTAGTCCCATCACACAGACCTATATTTTCTTCCAGAAGCACCTATATGACTTGAAGTGTGTTAGTCCCATCACACAGAGATCCTATATTTTGTTCACAGAAGCACCTATAGGACTTGAAGTGTGTTAGTCCCATCACACAGAGATCCTATATTTTGTTCCCAGAAGCACCTATAGGACTTGAAGTGTGTTAGTCCCATCACACAGAGCTATATTTTCTTCCCAGAAGCACCCATAGGACTTGTAGTGTGTTAGTCCCATCACACAGAGATCCTATATTTTGTTCCCAGAAGCACCTATAGGACTTGAAGTGTGTTAGTCCCATCACACAGACCTATATTTTCTTCCCAGAAGCACCTATAGGACTTGAAGTGTGTTAGCCCCATCACACAGACCTATATTTTCTTCCCAGAAGCACCCATAGGACTTGTAGTGTGTTAGTCCCATCACACAGAGATCCTATATTTTGTTCCCAGAAGCACCTATAGGACTTGAAGTGTGTTAGTGCCATCACACAGAGATCCTATATTTTGTTCCCAGAAGCACCTATAGGACTTGAAGTGTGTTAGTCCCATCACACAGACACCTATATTTTCTTCCCAGAAGCACCTATAGGACTTGAAGTGTGTTAGTCCCATCACACAGAGATCCTATATTTTGTTCCCAGAAGCACCTATAGGACTTTAAGTGTGTTAGTCCCATCACACAGACCTATATTTTCTTCCCAGAAGCACCTATAGGACTTAAAGTGTGTTAGTCCCATCACACAGAGCTCCTATATTTTGTTCCCAGAGGCACCTATAGGACTTGTAGTGTGTTAGTCCCATCACACAGAGCTCCTATATTTTTTTTTTTTTTTTTTTTCCAATAAAATTTTTATTAAGAAGGTAAGCAAATACAGGTACAAATACAGATACAGATAAAAGCAAGGGTAAACAGTAATACAGTCTGTAATGTAAACAGATGTTGTACAAGTTAGCCATCATAAACACAGTACAGTAAGTAAAGGTAATATGTAGCAGTCTAACACTCTGTATATAGCTTAAAACTAAACCATAGAAACTGTAAACAAGGTAACGTGAAAGATTATCATAGGTCTAATGATGGACCACTCAGTCTCGGGCATGAGTTGTGGGTCATCATGAGAAGGTAGTGGTGTGCGACTGGTAATTGCAAGTCGGGGGTAGAAAAGGGTCGTCATGGCACATACAGTTTAATGTGTCTTCAGGTTGGTCCGTGCAGGATCCCGCAGCACCTTTGCACCCCTAATGGGATCTAACTGTGCAAAGGGAGTGAGGAAGATAAAAGCTATGCAGTAGATAAATCGTGTGGACCTATACCGAGGGGTAAGATGTGTCAAAAAGAAAAAACAAGAGACAAAAACAAAACCGAGATGTAGGATTGGTGCCTCTCTATGTCAGAGTCCGTAAATGGCACCATTTACAAAATAATCGTATGAGGGGATATCATACGGGAGGGGGATATACAGGGGGGGGGGGTCAGGTAGTATCCAAAAGCGTTGGGTAAGGGCGTCCCTAAGGATGAAGTGGAAAGGTGTAGTCCGGTCTAAGCTCAACTTTAAGATGGTACTTCGTAAAGTGATCTAGAATAAGTTCATTCAGGGGGGATGGAGTAGTCTCTGACATGCTGTTGTGTCCTTGAAGTGCAACCAGCAGGCCCAAACCATACTATAGGTTGTTGGAGTATCCCTGGCCTGGTGAATAATGTTTTCCATTTCAGCTATCTTGTCTACGCGTTTGAACCAGTCTGAAAATGTGGGGGGCGTCGTCGATTTCCAAAACAGTGGTATACATTGTTTAGCAGCATTGAGTAAGTGCGGTATGACCGATTTTTTGTACACAGAATATGGGAGAGCGGTGTGGTGGAGGAGAAAATGAGCGGGAGTAAAATCTAGCGTGTATGTAGAGATATGGGATATGGCTTTGTGTATTTCTTCCCAATAGGGTTTGAGCAATGTACAATCCCACCATATATGCAGCAGAGAACCGGTGGCGAAACCACATCTCCAACATGAGGGAGAGACGTCAGGGTGGTATTTGTGGAGAACCTCTGGCGTTCGATACCACCTGGATAGAATTTTGTAAGAGTTTTCTTGGGCTGATACATTAATAGAGCTTTTATGAATAATGTTATATATATGTACCCATTCCTCACTTGAGAGATCTATTGTGAGTTCTCTTTCCCAAATCCTGACTGCCGAATTGTGTTTAGGGTCATGATTGTCGAATAACAGTGAGTAAGATAGTGATATGAGGTGTCTGACGGGTGAATCATTCGTACAGAGGCTTTCAAAAGGAGTGAGTGGTCTAGTCCATTGAGCAAGAGGTCGAGTGTTATTTAGGAAGTGTCTGATCTGAAGAAACTTATAGAATGGAATTGAATACTCAGGGAATCGTAACTGCGTATCTTGGAACGACATCAGACCCGCGTTGTGGAAGAGGTATGAGGCTCTAAATGTCGGAATTGGCAAATCTTCGGGTACTTCGGGGGGGGGGGGGTAAACCTGGCGGGAAGTCAGGGTTATCGTTCAATGGAGTCAGGGGACCTGGGGAAGGTGACCAATTTAGTGTCTGAGAAACCGACCTGAATATGTGAAGAGTTGCTCCAGTGAGTGGATGGGAAGAGCATTCTGCTGGTGTGTTAGCCTTGGTGATCCACGGAAGGTGGGTTAAAGGAATGGGGGCAAAAGCGTCTTCGATGTTGATCCAGTCTTTAGAGCTACGGTGAATATGCCAATCCACTATTCTGGTGAGATGACATGCTGAGTAATATTTTTGAACGTCAGGGAGGCTCAGACCACCTTTGGTCTTGGGTAGTACTAATTTATCCCAGCTAACCCTAGGGGATTTGAATGCCCATATAAAGGTTCTACACAGTTTTTTGTAAGTCGAAAAGAAGGAAGTAGGAAGTTTAATTGGTATCGTTTGTAATATGTAGAGTATGCGGGGCAAGATGTTCATTTTTAGGATGGCCGTACGACCGAACCAGGAAAAATGACCAGAAGTCCACTTGAGGAGATCAGTGCGAATAGTATTTAGTATTGGTAGATAGTTCAGAGCATAAAGATCATCCAAGTTAGTGGGCAATTGGATTCCCAGGTAGGTAAGGGCTTTTGGTTCCCAACTAAAGGGGAAGTTCAATTTACACTGGGCCACCACTGGTTGTGTGAGGGATATGTTAAGGGCCTTAGATTTAGAGAAATTGATTTTTAGGTTGGCTAGTTTATGAAAGAGGGCAAAGTCTTTTAGCAGGTTAGGTAAGGAGGTGATTGGGTCAGACAGGAAGAGGAGTATATCATCTGCGTAAGCAGCAAGTTTAAACTGTTTGTCGCGTACAGCTATCCCTTTGATATCGGGGTTGGACCTAAGTTTGCGCAATAAGGGTTCTAGTGTAAGGATGAAAATAAGGGGCGAGAGAGGGCAGCCCTGGCGGGTTCCGTTCGAGATGGAGAAGGCATTCGACAGGTGGCCACC
Organism: Lithobates sylvaticus; assembly: GCA_028564925.1. NCBI lineage: Eukaryota > Metazoa > Chordata > Amphibia > Anura > Ranidae > Lithobates > Lithobates sylvaticus. Next base: position 628,989,736 of record CM053027.1, on the reverse strand, counting down.
GACTCGTACTTTAGCCGTAGGATGGGAGTATAATGTCATAATCATTTGCATAAACCGTGGGGGAAAACCCACCGCTTGTAAGGTTGCCGCCATGTAGTCCCAGGCCACTCTGTCGAATGCCTTCTCCGCGTCTAGTGACAAAAAGAACCCCTTCTGGTTAGACATATGAGAGAGCCAGCGGTGAATGTTCAGGGCTTTCAGGGTATTATCCCTAGCTTCCCTACCGGGGATGAAGCCGACCTGATCAAGGGAAATCAGTTGTGGGAGAAGAGGGAGTATGCGATTGGCCAGTATCTTAGCATATACCTTTTAAGTCCACATTTAAAAGGGAGATGGGTCTGTAATTGGACACCATGGTATCGTCTTTGCCGGGTTTAGGAATTAATGTGATATGGGCCTCCAATAGATCATTGTGTATAGGGGCAGCAGAAGCGAAGGAATTGTAGGTCTTGGCGAGATGGGGTGAGAGTATGTCCTGAAAGGCTTTGTAATATCCCACAGTCAGTCCATCTGGGCCGGGACTTTTGCCAGTTTTAAGTTGTAGTAGGGAAGTTTTAATTTCTTCAATAGTGATAGGTTCATCAAGGGATGCTGACTCTACAGAGGGGATTGGTGACATGCCATATTGTGTTAAGAACGACGATATCATATCTTGTCTGTGAGAAGAGGGAGATGAAGGGTCAGTCTGTGCCAAATTGTACAAGTTAGAAAAGTAATTCACAAATTGTTTAGAGATGTCTTCGGGTGTCACATGAGGGGTGCCAGTAGGGTCTATTATCCTATGGATCGTCGACGAAGCTTTTTTGCGTTGCAGTGCCCTAGCCAGCAATTTACCAGATTTATCGCCGAACTCATAGAATAATTTCTGTGTTAGCATGAACTTGCGTTTAATTCCCTTATTTAACTCTTCCCTGAGTTCCTCTCTGACCCGAAGCAGTTGTGTAAGTGTTTGACTGGCTAGGGAAGCCTTGTGTAGGCGTTCTAGTGCGTGAAGCTTGGAGGATAAGTCAGTGATACGTTGGCGTCGTAATTTCTGTCTATGGGCGGCTATCGAAATGAATTCACCTCTGAGGACGCATTTGTGCGCAGCCCAGACCGTGGACGGGTGAGAGTCTGTGATATTATTTTCCTGGAAATATTGGGTAAGTCTGGTTGCAATCCTCTGAGTGTTTGCCACATCAGTAAGTAGAGAGTTGTCAAGGCGCCAGACAGAATGTGGTTTACGAGTCAGTGGTACAGACAATGTCATGGAAATGGGGTTGTGATCAGAGAGGACCATGGGATCGATTGTTGCGTTGGAGAGGAGTGATAGATCAGCTTGGGAAATAAAAAAGTGATCCAGTCGGGAATATTTGTTGTGAGGTGAGGAGTAGAATGTAAAATCTCTGTCGTTTGGATGAAGTGTGCGCCATGTGTCATGGAGGGTCAAGTCTTGGAGTCTCTTTTTAATGTCCCGTAAAGCTCTGTAAGGTAGGGTAGTCGACCCGTTTGAAGAGTCTTGAGAAGGGTTGAGGGCAACATTGAAATCGCCACCCACTACGAGTATGCCTGTGTAAAATTCAGTGAGTAGTTGGAGAGTTTCTCGGAAGAAAGGAACTTGTCTTTTATTGGGTGCATAAAGGTTTGCAAGTGTGATAGGTCGACCGTATAAAGTGCCTTTAATAAAGAGATATCTACCGTTGACATCTTGTTTGAGTTCAGAGACCTTAAGTGGACAGTGTTTGGATACTAGAACAGCAACTCCCTTGGATTTTGAGATGTCTGTAGTGGCGTGGTATACTGTAGGGAAATTGTGGTTGTGGAGTTTGGGTATAGCGTTGGAGCGGAAATGGGTTTCTTGTACGAATGCAATATGTATTTTATCTTTCTGTAATGAATTCAACAATTGTGACCGTTTCTCTGGGATATTAAGGCCTTGAGCGTTCAAGGAGCAAAATTTCACCTGTGGAAAGTGTGGGGTATCAGAAGGCATCATGAGTCCATCCGAAGTTGGAATCGAGTCTGCCATATGTTAACTATAGAGTAAGACGAATTCTAGCGTAAGAAATAGCCGAGTGGACACTATGGTTATAAATAGAGCTAGGGAGCAATTGGATACTACCAGGGGTAAGTCGTGGGGGAGGACGGGGAGAGGGATATGGGGAGTCTGATATCAGCCCAGCCTACTGTCGGGTAAGCTTGAAAGTTACAGCTAGTAGTCAATAGGGTGAGCTTAAGGTGTATTAGTATGAATCAAATAGGCTACTATGCCGTTAGGGGGTTGGCTAGAACCTAATAGGAGAAATATGTGGAGAGATATAGGGTCACCGTCATTACCTCTTAAAAAGAAAAAATTTAATGGAGGAGATAGGCGTAGTGTGGAATCCAATGGGAACATAGGTGAAACATTATAAATAGACAGGCCTGACTATTAAGGAGCGGTTAGGATGTGCCTAGAAAAGCGCGCATATGCGTGTGCACCAAGGCTATATACTTTCTGAATAGCCAGCCGGATGGATAAGCAGCATCCAGAAAGTGTACATATGTAGAAAATGTAGAAAATTGCATGGTGTGTTTTGGTGGGTTTAAAGACCTACCACACTAAAAGAGGTAAGATTCAAAAATAGTCAGGGGCTGATATGTGTCAGACAGCGTCAGTCGCTTTAACAAAAAGGAGGCAGATTACATAACCGAACCATGTATAGGTATAACATGTATATTATATACTTTTCATAAACCGTACACAAACAGTGTAAAATGAACTTAGCCCCTGAGGGAGGGTGATGAGAACAATAGTATAACCTAGACACCCGGTGGACGAGTCAACATATTCAAAGCCCAACACAGAAGGTGTATAGTATAGTAAAGTAAGCACCCTAGAGGGCACTAACCTGAGAGGTCTGCTTAAACAGGGAAGGAAAAACAGGACGACTGCACTTCTAGGCCCAGAGGAACAGGGGAGAGGCTAGGCCGCGGTTTAGGATGTCATGTCCGTGCAGTCACGCGGACAGTATGAAGATAAGGTATCAGAGCTCAAGTGTCTCAACTCAAAATACAGCTATCTTGACTACTGTGAAGTGAAAACCTACTAGGGGGAGCAAGTACGGTGGCTTAGGACACGCAAGTTACGTGACAGGTAGCTAATGGGGGTTCCCGGTGACATAAGTAAGTAGACGATCATCGGTCGGAGGGCGGACAGACGGTGGCGAGATAGGGTTGGTGTTAATGTCATACCAAGGTTGACACCCTGAAGTAGATATATGAGGGAGCTCATAGCGTGTGGCAAGGTATAAAGGAGGCCTCCCTAGCAACCGGGAATCTATGAGGTTGTAATGTATAGCCCACAATAGCCTATCATATGGACGTAATGTAGGGAATCACAAATTCGGGCCGGGAAGCACATGACTGAGTGAAGCTACGGGTACATATTCATCGCAATAAAAGGAGAAAAAAAAAAAAAAAAATATATAACAAATAAGAAATAAAAATCAAAATAGCAAGACAAATCTCCTCCAGAGCATACATTACCCTCAGATCCTGTAACAAGCGAAGCGGGGTCTAGAGCCCACGGAAGCAGCGTACTGGGCTCAGACAGAGAGAGGGATGTAGATACAAGGTTAATGCTCCTCACAGTGTAAAGAGTTGCCCCTGCATTACAACTAGATGTCAGCAGTATGTATGAGGCGATTGAAAATAAGAGGGGCCACAGCATCATGTAAGGAAGTAGACCTGAGCAGGTATATGGGAGCAAAACGGTAGACAGCAGCAGTAGTGTGACCGACACAGTGTACATTAGGATGAATATGTACCTGCAGGTTATAGCTTTGTGAGAGTAGGTTTCACTACTGACAAGTCATATACCAAATGCGCAGTACCAAGTCTCCGGGGAATCCGGTATCCTCGTTAGAAGCTGTCGTCGTGGATCGGTAGTGGGGCATAGATTTCGGCGTCAGATTCCTCGTGAAGATGCAGGAGAGGGGGACCTCAGTAGTCCCAGCGGGTCCTCCGGGGGCCTGGAGAGTTAGCAGGGTGAGGGCCATGGGCAGCTGGTCTGCCGGAGCGTCGTCTTGAGCCCGACGGTGAACGTCTTCTGGAGTGCGGGGATGCTTGTACATCCATCGGGTCTTCGGGTGGCGGAGGTCGTCTGGCATTGTAGGTGCGGAAGTCGGCATTCCAGTTCGGGACATCTACCAGTGGGATGTCAAGGGTATAGCAAAAATGGCGCAGATCCTCCGGGGTTTTTAGAAAGGCCGTACGGCCTTGATGTGATGCTGACAGGCAAAAGGGAAATTTCCACCTATATTGTATGCCGTGGGATCGCAGGGTTTCCAGCAGAGGTTTTAGATCACGACGCTGTTGTAAGGTGATAGCGGATAGGTCTTGAAAGATTTGGACGGGGGTATCCTTGTGTTGCAATCGAGGGATTCCCCTCGCCTGCCTCAGGATTTCTTCTTTCACCTTGTAATCCACTATACAACAAATAATATCCCTAGGGGGATCCGTCTCTCTGCCTCTGGGGCGCAGAGCCCTATGTAGGCGTTCGAAGTCAATGTGTGTATCGGGCGGTCTACGTAAAATGGTATTGAACAGGGCCGTCACCTCAGAGGATAAGTTTTCCGGATCAATGTCTTCTGGCAGGCCGCGGACCCTGAGATTATGGCGGCGTCCCCGGTTATCGAGGTCCTCGATGTGTCTCTGTGCCTCTCTTAGTTGCAGTGTGTGGGTGTCGATCCGTCTGACAGCCTTCCTGAGCACCATATCGTGTTGTGTGGTCGTTTTTTCAACCTCCACAACTCTGTCAGAAAGGGCGCGAATATCCACTCTCAGGTCTGCAATGGCGGCTGAGAGTGTATCTTTAATATCCGCCGCTATCGTTCTCAGGTCCTGTATGCAGAGTTGCTGTTGAGGCTGAGAGGGCGGATCGCGGTCCCGGGTCTGTGTCTGAGGCGTCAGATGTAGGGAGAGCGCCGGGTCAGAAGCTGGGGAAGTCACAGTCCGTGAGGTGTTGCGGCGGGAAGGCGCCATATTACCCCCCTGTGTGCGGAACATCTCGGGGATAATCTGGTTTCCGTCGCCCGGATTTCCACGGGGAGAGCGGGATCTGGATGCGGAGGTGTGGCGGGACGCTGTCCCCATGTTTCCGTGCGGAGAGAAGCAGTGAAAATCTCCGGTATAGCAGGTTAAAGTGAGGTCTTGACGGGAGCAGTGAAGTTAGGCAGCCATCTCCTATCTCGGCCAAGCCACGCCCCTCCCTATATTTTCTTCTCAGCAGCACCCACAGGACTTCTAGTGTGTTAGTGGCATCACACAGAGCTCCTATATTTTCTTCTCAGCAGCACCCACAGGACTTCTAGTGTGTTAGTGGCATCACACAGAGCTCCTATATTTTCTTTGCAGAAGCACCCATAGGACTTCTAGTGTGTTAGTGGCATCACACAGAGCTCCTATATTTTCTTCTCAGCAGCACCCACAGGACTTCTAGTGTGTTAGTGGCATCACACAGAGCTCCTATATTTTCTTTGCAGAAGCACCCATAGGACTTCTAGTGTGTTAGTGGCATCACACAGAGCTCCTATATTTTCTTCTCAGCAGCACCCACAGGACTACCGACTACAATGGCTGGAAGACCGCCAAGGGGAGGCAGAGCGTGCAGAGCCGAGAACACAGGGCAGGCAGGCTCTGTTTCTAGTGGACGTGGCCGTGGCCATGGACGTGGTCGTGCATCGTCATCAGCACGCGACCATGGGACACGCGCGTCTTTGTTTTCGGCAGCTGGACATGTGGAGCCGCATCATGCTGAAGGCTTGGTAGAATGGATGACCAAGCCCTCCTCATCCTCCTCATCCTCTCTCACCCAGGCTCAGGGTACTGGCAGATCAGCTGCCAACGCGTACTCAATGGCATCATCAGCCACCCCTTCCCTAGACCCACCATGTCCTCCTGAGGAGTCCCCCGAACTCTTTGAGCACAGTGTTGGGTACATGCTCCAGGAGGATGCCCAACGATTCGAAGGCTCGGATGATGATACCCAGCTTGAGGAAGTCAGTAGTGTGCGCGCAGAGAGAGGGGATGCTGAAGGACAGCAATCTGGCAGTACTGTTCCACCAGCTGCAGCTTACTGCCAGGTTTGCTCTAGTGGTGAAGAGGGAGGGGATGATGAGGTCACTGACTCCACGTGGGTGCCTGAAGGGAGAGAGGATGAGGAGGACGACGAGGAGGAGGAGGATGCGGCGTCACATGTCCAACGAGGCAGGATCCCCCCTGGAGGCCAGCTAGAGGCCAGCACAGCAACTGTACAACACCGCAGAGCTCCGCCTGTGCAGGGCGCTGCCTCTGCACGTTATCAGAAAAGTTCTTTGGTGTGGGCCTTTTTTGAGACGAGTGCATCAGATCGCACCACTGCTATTTGCAATATTTGTCTCAAGCGTATCTCGCATGGCCAAAACATCAGCCGCTTGGGCACCACAAGCATGAGCAGACATATGTCGACCTGCCATGCAGCTTGTTGGCAGGCACACATAAAAGACCCACACCAAAGAACTAAGCGGACCTCTCCTTGCTCCTCATCAGCTGGGATCTCCATCCCCACTACACCTTCAGTCCTCTCTGGAAGCTGCTGTGAGAGGACTGAAGTTGTAGAATTAGGTGTGTCACAACCAAGTACTTGCAGTACACCGACGTCCGATTGTAGCAGGCAAATTTCCCTGCCCCAGCTGCTGGACCGTCGAAAGAAGTACACTCCCAGCCATCCACATGCCCAGCGGTTGAATGCTAGCTTGGCTAAATTGCTAGCACTTCAACTGCTGCCTTTTCAGTTGGTAGACTCGGCCCCCTTACGTGAGTTTGTTCAATGTGCGGTTCCTCAGTGGCAGGTTCCCAAACGCCACTTTTTCTCACGGAAGGCGATTCCGTCTCTCTACCGGCATGTGGAAGGCAATGTCCATGCCTCGCTGGACAGGGCGGTCAGCGGTAAGGTGCATATTACCGCTGACTCATGGTCCAGCAAGCATGGACAGGGACGTTACCTTTCTTTCACGGCCCATTGGGTCACTCTATTGGCAGCTGGGAGGGATGCAGGACAAGGTGCAGTAGTGTTGGAGGTTGTTCCGCCACCACGCCTCCAAAACGCTACTACTGCTACTGGTTGTGACACACCTCTCTCCTCCACCCCCTCCTCTTCTTCTTCCTCCAGTGCTCTGTCCTCGGAACCAGCAGTGCTCCGTAGGCGTACAAGGGGCTACGCAAGTACGCAGGCAAAAAGCTGCCATGCCGTGCTTGCGCTGGTGTGTTTGGGGGACAGGAGCCACACTGGGCCAGAGGTTCTGGCAGCTCTGCAGGGGCAGGCCGAGAGGTGGTTGACGCCACGTCAGCTTAAGCCAGGAATGGTCGTTTCTGACAATGGCACCAACCTCCTCTCCGCCCTGCGACAGGGGCAGCTCACCCATGTGCCCTGTATGGCTCACGTCCTCAACCTGGTGGTGCAGCGGTTCTTGGGCAGGTTCCCAGGCTTACAGGATGTCCTGAGGCAGGCCAGGAAAGTCTGTGTGCATTTCCGCCGATCTTATAATGCCAGTGCTCGGCTGACTGAGCTGCAAAAGGAGCTGAACCTGCCCAAGAACCGCCTAATATGTGACATGCCCACCAGGTGGAACTCAACGTTGGCCATGCTGCAGCGACTGCACACGCAGCAGAGGGCCATCAATGAGTACCTTTGCGACTACGGCACCAGGACAGGGTCAGGGGAGCTTGGTTTATTTTCCCCACGTCAGTGGAGCATGATCAGGGATGCATGCACTGTCCTCTCACCATTTGAGGAGGCCACGAGGATGGTGAGCAGTGACAGTGCATGCATCAGTGACACTGTACCTCTTGTCCACCTGTTGGAGCATACGCTGCGTGGGATAATGGACAGGGCACTTGAGGCAGAACAGAGGCAGGAAGAGGAGGACTTCCTTGCCTCTCAAGGCCCCCTTTATCCGGACAGTGTTCCTTCTGTCCCACCCATCACACAGGAAGAGGATGAGGAGGAGGAGGAGGAGGATTGTGTGAGCATGGAGGTGGAGCCTGGCACTCAGCATCAGCAGCAGCAGTCTTTTAGGGATGATGTACAGTCCCAACAAACCAGTGGACTTGTACGTGGCTGGGAGGAGGTGGCTGGCGATCATGTCATCCTCAGTGACCCAGAAGACTCCGGACCGAATGCCTCAGCTAACCTACGCTGCATGGCCTCCCTGATCCTGCAAAGCCTGCGGAAGGATCCTCGTGTTCTTCGGATCAAGGAGAGGGACCATTACTGGCTGGCCACTCTCCTTGATCCACGGTACAAGGGTAAGGTTGCGGACCTTATCTTGCCGTCGCAGAGGGAGCAGAGGATGAGACATCTCAGGGAGGCCTTGCAGAAAGGTCTGTGCAACGCGTTCCCAGAAACTGGGAGGTTACAAACTCCTGGTCCTGGGCGACGAGTTGCTGAGGCTTCGGTCAGTAGCAGAAGGAGCGGTGGGGAAGGTGGACGTCTGACCGATGCGTTCAGACAATTTTTTAGTCCGCAGCCCCAAGGTATGATCGGTTCCAGCAACCATCGCCAGCGTCTGATATACATGGTGCAGGAATACCTTGGGGCAAGGTCAGACTTGGACACCTTTCCCACCGAAAATCCTCTGGCTTACTGGGTCCTGAGGATGGATCACTGGCCAGAGCTTGCACAGTATGCAATTGAGCTACTGGCATGTCCTGCCTCCAGCGTTCTTTCCGAACGCACATTCAGTGCTGCTGGAGGATTTGTCACCGATCATAGGGTGCGCCTGTCCACCGACTCGGTTGATCGACTGACCTTCATCAAAATGAATCAGTCTTGGATCACCACCAGCCATCCCTTCAAGACTGCCTATGCTGATGCTGAGTGACTGTCCTGTTATGTTCACTGACTATCCTCTTCCTCCTCCTCAATGATCCATGCCACCACACCAGTGCCTAAGGCACAATTTTTCAGCCCCTGTATAACAGGGGCGTGTACTTACAATTTTTTTAAAAAATGCTTCGCAACACGTGTGACTGCTGTGCTCCAAGTACAGTATCTGTGAGGGGTTGCAGTGTTGTGGCACCAGCACCAGTACCTAAGGCACAATTTTTCAGCCCCTGTTTAACAGGGGCGTGTAAGTACAATTTTTAAAAAAAATGCTTCGCAACACGTGTGACTGCTGTGCTCCAAGTACAGTATCTGTGAGGGGTTGCAGTGTTGTGGCACCAGCACCAGTGCCTAAGGCACAATTTTTCAGCCCCTGTTTAACAGGGGCGTGTAATTACAATTTTTTAAAAAATGCTTCGCAACACGTGTGACTGCTGTGCTCCAAGTACAGTATCGGTGAGGGGTTGCAGTGTTGTGGCACCAGCACCAGTGCCTAAGGCACAATTTTTCAGCCCCTGTTTAACAGGGGCGTGTAAGTACAATTTTTAAAAAAAATGCTTCGCAACACGTGTGACTGCTGTGCTCCAAGTACAGTATCTGTGAGGGGTTGCAGTGTTGTGGCACCAGCACCAGTGCCTAAGGCACAATTTTTCAGCCCCTGTTTAACAGGGGCGTGTAATTACAATTTTTTTAAAAAATGCTTCGCAACACGTGTGACTGCTGTGCTCCAAGTACAGTATCTGTGAGGGGTTGCAGTGTTGTGGCACCAGCACCAGTGCCTAAGGCACAATTTTTCAGCCCCTGTTTAACAGGGGCGTGTAATTACAAATCTTGATCTAATAGTTCACAGCAGGGCCCATTCCTGCTCCCACCAAGAGTAACTATGAGGGCCTACAGTCTTGTGGCAACACCGTCCACCACCACCGCCAAAGGCCCAATTTTTCTGCCCTGTTCATCAAGTGCTTGCAATTACAAATCTTGATCTAATAACTCACAGCAGGGCCCATTCCTGCGCCCACCAAGAGTAACTGTGAGAGCTTACAGTCTTGTGGCAACACCGTCCACCACCACCACCACCACCACCACCGCCAAAGGCCCAATTTTTCTGCCCTGTTCAACAGGTTCATGCAATTACAAATCTTGATCTAATAACTCGCAGCAACATAACAACATAACAGAAAGAGAAGCGCGGTAAAAGAACTAATTGAATTCTATGATCCCGCAATAATCTGCCTGCAGGAGACACATAAGGGGAAGGAGGATGACAAAATGTTTGATAAATTTAAATATAAACATGGATTTCATGCTATATACTCAACATACTCCCGTGGAGTTAGTATTTTGATCTCAAACTCTATTAGGTTTACCTGTAGGCAGTGTATTAAAGACCCGATTGGCCGATATTTAATGTTGTTATGTTCCATAAATGATAGAATAATCCTCTTGGTAAATGTGTATATTCCCCCACCATATAAGGACGATGTGTTAAAAAAGGTTTTTGAAAAGATGGCGCAATGGCCTGATGTTCCTACAGTGATAATTGGGGACTTCAATAATGTATTAAATGAAGAGCTGGACAGACATAGCAACAAAAAGAGTAATGGAGGGGGAAAGACCACAAGATGGGCCAACCAGATACAAGAGATGGGTCTATCAGATGTATGGAGAGTAAGATACCCGGATAGTAAAGAATACTCATGCTACTCAAGTACATATAGATCATTATCCAGAATCGACATGGCTTTGGGAAATGGTCTTTTTTTCCAATTAGTCAAAACAATTCAGTACGAATCAAGGGGAATCTCGGACCACTCCCCATTAACTTTGACTTTAGAGTGGACGGAACAGTTGATCCGGCCAATGTGGAAAGTTAATCCACAGTGGCTGTCCCTGATTCCAGAGAGTAGTAAAATAAAACATCTGCTAATGGGCTTTTTGGAGATAATAAGGGCTCAGCTTCAGCGTTAATGGTGTGGGATACAATGAAAGCATACCTCAGAGGCTTAATAATTAAAGAAATATCTAAAATTAAACTAGCCACAAGACAGCGGGAGGAAGAGATAACCCAAAGAGTTAAGCAGACCGAACAAGACTACATATTAGATTCTAATGAGGAGAAATTTAGAGCATGGCAGGACGTACAGATGCTATATAAAAATTTGATTATAACTAAGGCCGAAAATACTAGATTCATGCAGAACCAAAAGCATTACGAAATGGGGGAACAGGTGGGTCATATGTTAGCAATGATAGCACGGAACCAGGAAGGCCCATCCAGTATAGTTGCCATTGAAGACGAAAAGGGGATAGTAAAGTATGATACAGAGGGTATCCAAAAGATATTTGTAGATTTCTATTCACGGTTGTATGAATCTGAAATCCTAAATGTAAAGGAAAAGACTGAACAATTCTTAGACAAGTTAACTATGCCCAAATTGAATTCAATGGAAAGAGAATCCTTGGATACCCCTATAACTATGGTAGAGTTGGAGGAAGCAGTGGGACAAATTCAAAACAATAAATCTCCAGGGATGGATGGACTCCCCGTGGAGATATATAAAATATACGGTCAGATCTTGATCCCAGAACTTCTTGAAGTACTGAATGCAGCATATATCACACGGGAACTCCCTAAATCAATGATGGAAACAATAATAATTATAATTTTAAAACCGGATAAAGACCCACTAAAGCCCGGCTCTTATCGGCCAATATCTCTCCTTACATCTGATGTTAAAATACTAGCCAAGGTCCTAGCAAATAGATTGTCTAGATACATTGATACTCTGATCCATAGGGATCAAACAGGCTTCATCCCCTCCAGATCAGCAGCCACAAACATTCGTAGGCTCTTTCTGAATCTACAATTACCAATGGATAACGGGGGAGCTGGTGCCATCCTGTCATTGGATGCTCAGAAGGCTTTTGACATGGTAGAATGGGAATATCTATGGATGGTACTGATTGCCTTTGGCATAGGCCCAGGCTTTATAACCTGGCTAAAAATACTATATAAAGACCCCAGGGCAAAGTTGAGGATCAATGGCACTATGTCACCAGCTTTCCCGTTGTCCCGGGGGACTAGACAGGGTTGCCCTCTGTCCCCCTTGCTGTTTGCATTGGCAGTGGAACCACTGGCCGCTGCAGTCAGACAGTCTGCGGGGATAGAGGGATTCCAACGTGCAGGAAGAGAGGATAAAATAGCTTTGTACGCAGATGATGCCTTAATTTTCCTTAGTGACCCCACAAAATCCTTAGAGGAACTCATGAATCTTGTATCTGCATTTGGACAGCTCTCTGGGTTTCGCATCAACTGGGAGAAATCGGTGTTAATGCCGCTACATAATGTAAACACTTCTTTACCAGACTGTGCTAAACAAATTCAAATAAAACACAGAATTAGGTACTTAGGGATTGAGGTAACACGGAAAGTGGGGGATTATATTGACCTTAACCTTAGACCATTATTGACTAGGCTCAAAGATAAATGTCAGACCTGGTGCAAACTTCCATTAACCGTGATTGGAAGGGCAAATCTTATAAAGATGATCTGGGCCCCACAATTATTATATATTTTTCACAACTGCCCGATGTGGATAGCTGCATTTTGGTTTAAAAGGATAGAATCGCTTTTTCGCGAACTTATCTGGAAGAAAAAATATGCACGTATTAAACTAACAACTTTAATGCTGGCCAAAGATGAGGGGGGACTCGCTATTCCACATCCAAAAAATTATTTTTTGGCCTCACAAACCCAGCATTTCTATGGCTGGACAGAAGTAGATGAGAATGATCCGATACAAGCATTATTACTCCCACTGGGTAAAGGATACTCATTGATGTCCCTACTAGAAACAAAAACTTTTCAAAAAGATAAGAAATTCATAACAGGCGGACTATTTAATAAGGTATGGCTAGCAATAAAAAAGATTACTAGTATTGCTGGCTATACCTCCTATACACCAATATGGAATAACGCAAATTATGAGGAAGTACAGAGATTGGAGGGATTTGGGTTTTGGCAAACTCAGGGGCTGAGATTTGTGGAACAACTGTTTTGGAATGATAATATAAAATCATTTGCGCAAATATCTGAGGAATTTAGGATTCCAAGACAGAGGTTCTTTCAATATCTCCAGCTTAGACATGCCTTTCATGACCAGGCCCGTACATCTGTATTTATGCTTAACGAATCCAAAATAACAACACTGTTGAAGAAAAGGGACCAAAAGAAGGGACTTATATCTAAAATTTATGAGATAATGCAGAAAAAAATTTGAGGAAGAGGTAGAGGTGCCGGCTAGGAAGCAATGGGAGCGAGACCTGGGAGCACTGACTGATGCTCAGTGGTCGGAGGTCTTGTCTGCGATCCCAAAGGTATCACTGTCGGATACTCAAAAACTAACACAAATCTTTATTACGCATAGATCATACTATACACCTGAGAAATTATTTAAGTGGAAACGCAGAGAGTCCCCTTTATGCCCTCGATGTAGTGGCGCACCGGCTAATTTAATACACATGTTGTGGAGATGTCCCAAACTCCATCGATATTGGCAGGATATAATCCAAAATATAAATAGTGTACTAGGAATAGAAATGCTATTAGATCCAAATCTATGCTTATTAAATATAGTGGCGGAACCAAATATCTCAAAAAATATCCATACCGCACTGACGAGAGGCCTATTTCAGGCACGAAAACTAATAGCCCAGAAATGGATATCTATATATCCTCCGACGGTTGAAGAATGGAGAACACAAATAAAAGAAACTATATTAAAGGAGGAATTTATTTATACACATAGAGGGAGTCGAGACAAATTTGATGCTATTTGGAAAAGATGGGTAGAGACCTGGGATAATGAAAATAAAAGATGAACCAACATGGGTAGAGGTTGATATTTGGAGGGGATGGGAGGATGGGGGGAGGGCTGAGGGGGCTGGAGGAGGTGAATACAGGTGGGGGCGGCAGAGGAAAAAATTCTCCCTTCTTTTTTTTTTTTTTTTTTTATTATTATTTTATTTTTATTATTTTATTATTATTATTATTATTATTATTATTTTTTTTTTTTTGTCTTTTGGGGGGGGGGGGGGGTGGGTGAGTGAGTGGCTGGTGTGGCAGATGAATGCTAGAAGTTTATGTATCTGGGATGAAATGTATGCTTAAATGTATAACTTGTATTGTTAAGAAATGAATTAAAATAAAAAAAGTACTGAATTAAAAAAAAAAAATAACTCGCAGCAGGGCCCATTCCTGCGCCCACCAAGAGTAACTGTGAGAGCTTACAGTCTTGTGGCAACACCGTCCACCACCACCACCACCACCACCACCACCGCCAAAGGCCCAATTTTTCTGCCCGGTTCAACAGGTGCATGCAAGTACAAATCTTGATCTATTAACTCACAGCAGGGCCCATTCCTGTGCCCACCAGTCTTGTGGCTACACCAACATCTAATAGGGCAAATTTCTGCAGAGTATATACGCCAGGCCCCTACTTTCAAACATCCAACTTACAAACGACTCCTACTTGCAAATGGAAAGAGAAAACAGGAAGTGAGAGGAAATCTACCCCTAGGAAGGGAAATTCTATCCTGTTAGATTTAATTTGGGAAAAAGGCATCTCCTCTCTACTGATACTTTATCACCAATCCTTGTTTCAATTAAAACCCCACTTTTCCAAAAACATTTGTCATTGGGACAGAAAGTGAGGTGACATGTTCTGAACAGATGTGCAAAGACAGCAAATGTTACAGGGGTGATAACCCCTCCCTATGTTCTCCAAAAAGCTTAAAAATAGATTTTTTTGGGATGGAGCTACACTTCATAATGTACCTGTTCAGATTCTACTTAAGAACAAACCTACAGTCCGTGTCTTGTTTGCACCGCCTATATACTGCTGTTCAGAGTATATAGGGTTGTAGGTATAGGGTTTTATTTTGGGTGCGGGGTCCCCCTTAATATACATACAAGACCCAAAGGGGCTGGGGTGGGGGTGGGGGGTGATGGGGTAGCCATGCCATTTTTCTCAAGGATTTTCAGCCATATGGTGGCCAGGACAAGACATGACATGACATTAAAGCCGCAAGTGGTTTTAAATGGCTTCTTTTTTTCCTTTACAAATGTCATTTTGTGCAAGGACAGTTCTAAACACGGGAAACACATGCCACTTCACAGGCATACTTTACACACCCCCCAGGTACCATATTTAAAGGAAAATTTCACTTTTTTTTTTCACTTTATGCATCATTAAATTGACTGCCCCCTGAAAAAACGTTAGTTTTTAAAAGTTCTTTTTGCATTGATATATGTCCCCTGGGGCAGGACCCGGGTCCCCAAACCTGTTTTATGACATAAACATGCATATTGGCCGTTGTAATTAGCACTTTTGATTTTGAACGTTCGCGTCCATTATAACGTATAGGGTTCGAAAATTCGCGCAAACTTTCGGTCCGTTCGAAGATTCTGGTTCGAACCGAACCCGGGGGTGTTCGGCTCATCCCTATTCGTTATATCCGCTATAATAATTTCTTTAATATTAGTTGAAATTCGATATTTGGTAGTCGGATTCGAATAAATTCGGCAACGAAATTCGTAAACGGAATTTCGTATTCCTTACGGAATTCGTATTCGAAAAATTCGTACGAATTTGTACGAAACTAATCGCACATGTCTAACTGGCAAAGCAGCTGCCAATGCGTACTCAATGTCATCAGTCACCCCTTCCCTAGACCCACCATGTTCTCCTGAGGAGTCCCCTGAACTGTTTGAGCACGGTGTTGGGTACATGCTCCAGGAGCGTTTTGAAGGCTCTGATGATCATAACTAGGGATGAGCCGAACACCCCCCCCCCCGTTCGGCTTGCACCAGAACCCGCGAACGGACCTAAAGTCCGTGCGAGCTTTAGAACCCTATTAGTTTTAATGGATGCGAACGTTCGAAATTAAAAGTGCTCATTTTAAAGGCTAATTTGCATGTTAATGTCATAAAAAGTGTTTGGGGACCCGGGTCCTGCCCCAGGGGACATGTATCAAGGCAAATTTTTATTTTTTTAAATGGCCGTTTTTTCAGGAGCAGTGATTTTAATAATGCTTAAATTGAAACAATAAAAGTGTAATATTCCTTTAAATTTCGTACCTGGGGGGTGTCTATAGTATGCCTGTGAAGGGGCGCATGTTTCCCGTGTTTAGAACTGTCTCTGCGCAAAGTGTCATTTTTGAAAGTAAAAAAGCTATTTAAAATCACTTGCGGCTAATGTTAATTGACGGCTCCCGCAATACAGAGAACAGTCATTCATTGAAACTCATTCATAAAAAAAAAGTCATTGAAAAAAAAAAAAATGAAAAAAAAAAGCGTAGGGGTCCCCTGTCAGAGCGGAGCCTCACACAGCGGAAGCCTCCCATTGCGTGGAGCGGCCCAAGAAGAGACACGGACACCACGCCATTTTTTTGGGCTAGGGTTCCCCTTAAAATCCATACCAGACCTCAAGGGTCTGGTATAGATTTTGAGGGGGACCCTACGCCATTTTTTTTTTTGGCTGGGGTTCCCCTTAATATCCATCTCAGACCTGAAGGGCCTGGTTATTGAATTTGGGGGGACCCCCACGCTTTTGTTTTTGTTTTTTATTAATGAATGACGGTTCTCTGTGTTACAGGAGCCATCAATTCATTAGCCGCGAGTGCTTTTAAATAGCTTTTTTCCTGCAAAAATGACACTTTTTTGCAGGGAAAGTTCTAAGCACAGGAAACCTGCCCCCCTTCACAGGCCACCTATAGACACCCCCCAGATGTGATACTGCAATGCTGTTCTAACAGCATGCACACACATATCCCCAGAAATAGAGCACATATTGTCAGCAGAACACTGACACGCTGACACTGACTGAAACATAATATGCGAGGCCGCCGCCTCTTATACCGTGGGGCGTGTACTAAAGCCCCTGAGCTATAATTGGCTACAGGCATCCTGCCTGTAGCCAATTATGGCTCTCCTCGCTGCCGGCGCTGTGATTGGCCAAGCATGCGGGGTCACAGTGCATGATTGGCCAATCATCAGCCAGCATTGCACTGCAACTAGCGCAATGCATTGCGGGGCTGCTCGCATCGCACAAATTTGATGCGAGCGGCCCCAATAGTTCTGGGCTCGCCGAGTGAGCGAACGCCCGGTGCTCGATTCGAACATGGGTTTGAATCGAACACCGGGCCCATCCCTGATCATAACCAGCTAGAGGAAGGCAGTAGCGTGAGTGCAGAGAGAGGGGATGCTCAAGGACAGCAATCTGGCAGTCATGTTCCACCAGCTGCAGCATACTGCCAAGTTTGCTCATGTGGTGAAGAGGGAGGGGATGATGAGGTCACTGACTCCACGTGGGTGCCTGAACGGAGAGAAAGGAGGAGGAGACGGCACATCTCCAACGAGGCAGGATGCCCTCCGGGGGCCAGCTTGAGGGCAGCACACCAACTGAATCACACCGCAGAGCTCCGCCTGTGCAGGGCGCTGCCTCTGCACCTTATTACAAAAGTTCTTTGGTGTGGGCCTTTTTTGAGACGAGTGCATCAGATCGCACCAATGCTATTTGCAACATATGTCTCAAGCGTATCTGGCGTGGCCAAAACATCAGCCGCTTGGGCACCACAAGCTTGACCAGACATATGTTGACCAGCCATGCAGCTCATTGGCAAGCGTACCTTAAAGACCCACACCAAAGAACAAAGCAAACCTCTCCTTGCTCGTCATCAGCTGGGATCTCCAACCCCACTATACCTTCAGTCCTCTCTGAAAGCTGCAATGAGCGGAATGAAGGTGTAGAATTAGGTGTGTCAAAGCCAAGTACTTGCGTGTACTCTGCTAGCAGTACCCCGACGTCCGATTGTACAAGGCAAATTTCCCTGCCCCAGCTGCTGGACCATCTAAAGAAGTTCACTCCCAGCCATCCACATGCACAGCGGTTGAATGCTAGCTTGGCTACATTGCTAGCACTTCAATTGCTACCTTTTCAGTTGGTAGACTCGGCCCCCTTCCGTGAGTTTGTGCAATGTGCGGTTCCTCAGTGACAGGTTCCCAAACGCCACTTTTTCTCACGGAAGGTGATTCCGGCTCTCTACCGGCATGTGGAAGGCAATGTCTTGGCCTCGTTGGACAGGGCGGTCAGCGGTAAGGTGCATATTACCACTGACTCATGGTCCAGCAGGCATGGACAGAGATGTTACCTATCTTTCACGGCCCATTGGGTCACTCTTTTGGCAGCTGGGAAGGATGCAGGACAAGGTGCAGTAGTGTTGGAGGTTGTTCCGCCACCATGCCTCCAAAATGCTACTACTGGTTGTGACACACCTCTCTCCTCCACCCCCTCCTCTTTTTCTTCTTCCTCCATGGCCTCTTCGAAGGGCTCTGTACTTGGGACCAGCGGTGCTCCGTAGGCGTTCAAGGAGCTACGCAAGTACGCAGGCAAAAAGATGCCATGCCGTGCTTGCGCTGGTGTGTTTGGGGGACAGGAGAAACACTGGGGCAGAGGTTCTGTCAGCTCTGCAGGGTCAGGCCGAGAGATGGTTGACGCCATGCCAGCTTAAGCCAGGAATGGTGGTTTGCGACAATGGCACCAACCTCCTCTCCGCCCTGCGACAGGGACAACTGACCCATGTGCCCTGTATGGCTCACGTCCTTAACCATGTGGATTTCCGCCGATCATATAATGCCAGTGCTCGGCTGTCTGAGCTGCAAAAGGAGTTGAACCTGCCCAAGAACCGCCTTATATGTGACATGCCCACTAGGTGGAACTCAACGTTGGCCATGCTGCAGCGACTGCACATGCAGCAGAGGACCATAAATGAGTACCTGTGCGACTACGGCACCAGGACAGGGTCAGGGGAGCTCGGATTTTTTTCCCCACGCCAGTGGAGCATGATCAGGGATGCATGCACTGTCCTGTCACCATTTGAGGAGGCCACGAGGATGGTGAGCAGTGACAGTGCATGCATCAGTGACACTGTACCTCTTGTCCACTTGTTGGAGCATACGCTGTGTGGAATAATGGACAGGGCAATTGAGGCAGAACAGAGGCAGGAAGAGGAGGACTTCCTTGCCTCTCAAGGCCCCCTTTATCCAGACAGTGTTCCTTCTCTCCCACCCATCACACAGGAAGAGGATGAGGAGGAGGAGGAGGATGATTGTGTCAGCATGGAGGTGGAGCCTGGCACTCAGCAGCAGCAGTCTTTTAGGGATGATTTACAGTCCCAAGAAACCGGTGGACTTGTACGTGGCTGGGAGGAGGTGGCTGCGGATCATGTCGACCTCAGTGACTCAGAAGACTCCGGACCGAATGCCTCAGCTAACCTACGTTGCATGGCCTCCCTGATACTGCAAAGCTTGCGGAAGGATCCTTGTATTCTTCGCATCAAGGAGAGGGACCATTACTGGATGGCCACTTTCCTTGATACACGGTACAAGGGTAAGGTTGCGGACCTTATCTTGCCGTCGCAGAGGATGAGACATCTCCGGGAGGCCTTGCAGAAAGGTCTGTGCAACGCGTTCCCAGAGACTGGGAGGTTACAAACTCCTGGTCCTGGACGACGAGTTGCTGAGGCTTCGGTCAGTAGCAGAAGGAGCGGTGGGGAAGGTGGACGTCTGACCGATGCGTTCAGACAATTTTTTAGTCCGCAGCCCCAAGGTATGATCGGTTCCAGCAACCATCGCCAGCGTCTGATATACATGGTGCAGGAATACCTAGGGGCAAGGTCAGACTTGGACACCTTTCCCACCGAAAATCCTCTGGCTTACTGGGTCTTGAGAATGGATCACTGGCCAGAGCTTGCACAGTGTGCAATTGATATACTGGCCTGTCCTGCATCCAGCGTTCTTTCGGAACGCACATTCAGTGCTGCTGGAGGCTTTGTCACTGATCACAGGGTGTGCCTGTCCACCAACTCGGTTGATCGACTGACCTACATAAATATGAATCAGTCTTGGATCACCACCAGCTACCAGGCACCTGAAGCTGATGTTACAGAATAATTTATTTTGAAATGTCCCATCCCTTCAAGACTGCCTATGCTGATGCTGAGTGACTGTCCTGTTATGTTGACTGACTATCCTCTTCCTCCTCAATGATCCTGATGATAGCTTGGAAGAACATTTTTGTTTCTGGGTGCCACCACTAGTGGCTAAGGCCCAATTTTTCAACAGGGGTTTAACAGGGGAGTTTAATTACAATTTGTTATGCAATGCTTTGCAACAGGTCTCATTGCTGTGCTCCAAGTACAGTATCTGTGAGGGGTTGCAGTGTTGTGGCACCAGTGCCTAAGGCCCAATTTTTCAGCCCCTGTTTAACAGGGATGTGTAATTACAATTATTGATCTAATACAGGGGTCTCCAAACTATGGCCCTCCAGTTGTTCAGGAACTACAATTCCCATCATGCTTAGTCATGTCTGTGAATGTCAGAGTTTTACAATGCCTCATGGGATGTGTAGTTCCACAACAACTGGAGGGCCGTAGTTTGGAGATCCCTGATCTAATAATTCACAGCAGGGCCCATTCTTGCACCCACCAAGAGTAACTGTGAGGGCTTACAGTGTTGTGGCAACACCGTCCACCACCACCACCAAAGGCCCAATTTTTCTGCCCCTGTTCAACAGGGGCATGCAATTACGATTCTTGATCTAATAATTCTCAGCAGGGCCCATTCCTGGGCCCACCAAGAGTAACTGTGAGGGCTTACAGTGTTGTAGCACCACCACCAAAGGCCCAATTTTTCTTAACACTGTTCAACAATGGCATGTAATTACAATTCCTGATAAAATAGTTCACAGCAGGGCGTTCCAGCGCCCACCAAGAGTAACTGTGAGGGCTTACAGTGTTGTGGCAACACCAACATCTAATGGGGCAAATTTCTGCAGAGTATATACGGCAGGCCCCTACTTTCAAACATCCAACTTACAAACGACTCCTACTTGCAAACGGAAGGAGATAACAGGAAGCGAGAGGAAATTTACCCCTAGGAAGGGAAATTCTAACCTGTTAGATTTAATTTGGGAAAAAGGTATCTCCTCTCTACTGATGCTTTATCACCAATCCTTGTTTCAATAAAAACCCCACTTTTCCAAAAACATTTGTCATTGGGACGGAAAGTGAGGTTCACTTAAAAATGTACCTGTTCAAAATTACAAACAGATTCTACTTAAGAACAAACCTATAGTCCCTGTCTTGTTTTCACCGCCTGTATACTGCTGTTCAGAGTATATAGGGTTGTAGGTATAGGGTTTTATTTTGAGTGCGGGGTTCCCCTTAATATCCATACAAGACCCAAAGGGGCTGGTAATGGGCTGGGGTGGGGTGGGAGGGGGGGATGATGAGGTAGCCATGCCATTTTTCTCAAAGATTTTCATCCATATTGCCAGGACAAGACATGACATTAAAGCCGCAAGCAGTTTTAAATGGCTTTTTTTCCTTTACATTTTGTGCAGGGACAGTTCTAAACACGGGAAACGCATGCCACTTCACAGGTATACTTTAGACACCCCCCAGGTACCATATTTAAAGGAATATTTCACTTTTTTTTTCACTTTTATGCATCATTAAAATGACTGCTCCAGAAAAAACGTCAGTTTTTAAAACTTCTTCTTTTTGCATTGATACATGTCCCCTGGGGCAGGACCCGGGTCCCCAAACCTCTTTTATGACATTAACATGCATATTGTCCGTTTATATTTAGCACTTTAGATTTCGAACGTTCGCCTCCATTGTAACTAATAGGGTTCTAATGTTTGCGCAAACTTTCAGTCCGTTCGCAGGTTCTGGTGCGAACCGAACCGGGGGGTGTTCGGCTCATCCCTATAGGGGACTCAACTTCTGATGGTGGGGTGGCTCTTGGGATGTGCTGGACATCTAATCTTACAGATACAACCTGCCTTTTTGAGGACAATCATAATGCTGATGCAGCCCACGATGAAATTAAGTTAGACACCCCTAATCTAGAACATAGATGGAGATGGATTTTCTATATGTGATGTCACGGTAATAAAGCTTATCTTACAGATGATATTTTCTCTCATTTTCCTGATTTAGAGTGGAGATCCAATCGATATAGAATTTGAGGTTAAAGCAGAAGAAGAAGAGATGTATGTGAGGGATGATCAGCAGTCTATGGAGGAGGATGGAATAACGGGGACATTTATAGAGGAGGACACGCCTACAGAGATCAGCACAGGTGGGTCATTAACACTAAATCCATTCCTCCACCCATACTGCTCACTGATTGGTCCAGAGTAGGGCGGGGACTGGGTGATATCAGCCTGTAATCCCCTGGTCACTTTCCTGAGCTGTGTTCCCCGTCCTGTATTCCTGTATTTCTCTCCGATAATCTTCCTTCTCTGTGCTGCAGACACAGTTCATGTATCTAGGATGGATTTATGGAGATTCTGGGGGTTCAGCTGACAGCAAAATGTTGATTTTCTCTATAGATGTTGCTTGTCTTAGACATCTGGGGTCTGTGTCTTAGGTCTTCTGTCCCATACCCGGATCTAGCAAGATCTCTGACAGTGCCGGGTGGAGGGATATGTCTGTATAGCAGAGGTAGGCAACCTTAACGAGGTGGAGATCTACCTGAACAACATGGGAAAAGTCAAAGATCACCGGGCACAGTATTGCCCAGTGTCACCTCCTCAAACCTGATTTAAACCTCTAATTGCCACACTACTGTGTCACAATAGTGTGCATTGCACCGCAATCATGGGTGTACATCAGGTGGTCAACATATCACCTCCTCACCACCTGTCAAAACACACTTGGATCACTTTTCAGAAGAGCAGCAGTGTACTGCCTGCCAATTTTAACCCATTTAAGTACCGTATTTTTCGGCGTATAAAAAGTGCCGGCATATAACATGCACCCCAAGTTTAGGAGGAAATTTTAAGGAAAAAAACTTACATTTAAATGCCCATCAATACAGCCTTATCAGCATCCATCTGCAGCCTTGTCAGTGTCATTTGCAGTTGGAAAATTGGCGCCATTGGCCGTTCTCGGCAGATTTTGGCCGCCTTTGGCCGTTCTCGGAGGCTTTCTTAGTGTCACTTGCAGTCTTGCAGCGTCCATCTGCAGCCTCCTCAGTGTAATTTGCAGCCTTACCCAGGCTGCAGTTAAACTGCAGTGAAAATGGCCAAAAGCTGCCGAGAAGGAGGCTCACAATCGCGGGGGATCGGCGTATAACACGCACCCCTGATTTTCCTCATATTGTTATATGCTCTGCATGCGCCCCACAACGTCATGCTTCTGTAAGGTCCAAAGGGTTAAAGAAGGTGGTGAGAAAGCAACAATGCTGCCTGCTTTAACCCCTTATTTTCTGTACTGCACAAGGTTGCAGGGCACGTGCAGAGTGGCCTCATTCACTTGAATGGGTTATGCTTGGTAGGTACGACACCCGCCAACCATGACACCCGCCAACCATGACACCCGCCAACCATGACACCCGCCAACCATGACACCCACCATCCATGACACCCGCCAACCATGACACCCGCCAACCATGACACCCGCCAACCATGACACCCGCCAACCATGACACCTGCCAACCATGTCACCCGCCAACCATGACACCCATCAACCATGACAATGCATATAACTCCTGTTGCGGCTACGACATGTTTACACCCCTTGCTACTGCAGCTAAAGAGGATATGGTTGGGGGCAGGGGTGATAAAAACACATTTTTACTAAGGGGTTTTAACACCCCCCCCAAACTACAAATGTAAATTAACCCTTACTGTTCTGAGCCCCTATAAGGCTGCTTTCACATTGATATGTTGCAGTTTACCTGCACCACAGGTGCAGCGCAGTGCATCTGCAGCTTTCCTGGGTTAGCTGCACTTTGCCATAGACTTCTATTATATCCTGCAGGTGTGGGGCACTTTCTGAAATCGTATCAAAACTCCTGTATTCAGAAAGTGCAGCAAACCCGCAGGATATAATAGAAGTCTATGGATAAGTGCAGCAAACCCCCAGGAAAGCTGCAGGTACACTGCACTGCACCCGCGGTGTGGGTAAACCGCAGCACATCACTGTGAAAGCAGCCTTATACTAATATGCTCGGTGCTTCACATTGACCTGAAGATCTCTTCCTTCTGCTGCTGGCACCACTCTGGAGACCACTAGCCGGGATTAGAGGTGGAGTGCAGTTGGTATCACTCTGCATGGCACTGGAGGTGGCACTACAGAGGAGACATCGGCGGGTCAGCAAGCCCAGACCGAGATCTACCAGTCACGTAGTCGTGATCTACAGGTTGCTGACCCCCGCTGTATAGTCTCAGCCCCGAGACAAGAAGAACTCTCCACATAGTATAGATCTATAACATCTCTCACTTTATTACATAGAAATATCTGTCACACACATCGGTAGACATGCACAGTGTATCTCCTCGGCACTCCGTCCAGCCGCAATGGGCGTGATGACGTTAGATTGTTATGCTCCGCCCAACGTGCTGACATCATCACATCAGGGATTGGATCAGTGATCAAGCCCCTGATGACCTCATCTGCGGTGTGTTTTATTGTATATGATTTAAAGGGCCAGCGCTGCATATTTTGGAGGAATTCTGTTATACCTCATATCTGGGTATTATGTGAGCAGCTTCCTGATTACTTATTTCATTTCAGGGTGGAATCAGATTATAGTGGTTTGATTTTATATCTGATGATGTGATTGGAGCACAGACTTTTACATGTTGATAATAATGTGATAACATCTTCAAACTTTGGATCCTTAAACAGAAAGTGATAATGAGGGAGGAGCCAATAACCCAATGATGGGGGTCTTCAGGATCAGTCCAGTCTTCATCTTGGTTGTTCTCCCCCATCCTCACTCTCTGACCTCTGGTGGGGCTCAGCCCCGCTGTTATTCATGACTTTATCCGGGAGTTCAGGACTTCTTGTGTTGGGAAGATGGTGATGAGTGATAGAGGGGGAGGGGACACTCGTCCTATAATCCCCTCATCACTGTCACTCCTATAATAGACAGTTCTCGTTGGTTCCTCACTCTCTGACTAAGGTCCATGAATAAAGAAATGATCTGCTAGGAGATCAGAGGACCCATTTACTAGTTACCTTGAGGGGGGAATTGTAAGATCCTCAGAGACAAAGCTGCCTGATGTGGGCGGAGTCCTGGTTTAGGGGAACCAATCAGCTCATGTCTAGTAATAATCTTTGTATTTCTATTTTAGTAGATGGACGGGAGATGAGGAAAACCTCAGAGGATTGTCTCACTTTGTCTCCAGACTGTGAAGTAGAAGATGAGGACATCACACAGTATAGTCCAGGAGAAAACCCGACCACCTCAAATGTCCATCCGGCACCACACAGTGTAGATGGACCATCGTCTTCCTCTTATCCTGAGGAACCTCAGACTGTGCGGGACGGTGCCGTCCTTCCAACAGAGAAGAGGCTTTCCTGTACTGAGTGCGGGAAGTGTTTCCATTATAAATCCAATCTTAATGAGCATACAAGATCTCATACAGGAGAGAAGCCGTATCCCTGTCCTGAGTGCGGAAAATGTTTTTCACAGACGTCCCATCTTTCCACACATCAGAGATCTCACACAGGAGAGAAGCCGTATTCCTGTCCTGAGTGCGGGAAATGTTTTTCACAGACGTCCCATCTTTCCACACATCAGAGATCTCACACAGGAGAGAAGCCGTATTCCTGTCCTGAGTGCGGGAAATGTTTTTCAGGAAAGTCTGATCTTTACAAACACCAGAGATCTCACACGGGGGAGAAGCCGTATTCCTGTCCTGAGTGCAGGAAATGTTTTTCAAAGAAGAATCATCTTTCCTTACATCAGAGATCTCACACGGGGGAGAAGCCGTATTCCTGTCCTGAGTGCGGGAAATGTTTTTCAGAAAAGTCCCGTCTTTCCACACATAAGAGATCTCACACGGGGGAGAAGCTGTATTCCTGTCCTGAGTGCGGGAAATGTTTTTCAGTGAAGTCCAGTCTTTCCAAACATCAGAGATCTCACACAGGGGAGAAGCCGTTTTCCTGTACTGAGTGCGGGAAGTGTTTCCATTATAAATCCAATCTTAATGAGCATATAAGATCTCATACAGGAGAGAAGCCGTATTCCTGTCCTGAGTGCGGGAAATGTTTTTCCCAGAAGTCCAGCCTTTCCACACATCAGAGATCTCACACGGGGGAGAAGCCGTATTCCTGTCCTGAGTGCGGGAAATGTTTTTCAGGGAAGTCCAGTCTTTCCAAACATCAGAGATCTCACACGGGGGAGAAGCCGTATTCCTGTTCTGAGTGCGGGAATTTTTTTTCACAGAAGTCCGATCTTTCTTCACATCAGAGATCTCACACAGGGGAGAAGCCGTATTCCTGTCCTGAGTGCGGGAAATGTTTTTCAAAGAAGTCAAATCTTTCCACACATCAGAGATCTCACAAGGATAAGAAGCCGTATTCCTGTCCTGAGTGTGGGAAATGTTTTTCAGACAAGTCCAATCTTTACACACATGAGAGATCTCACACAGGGGAGAAGCCGTATCCCTGTTCTGAGTGCGGGAAATGTTTTTCAGACAAGTCCTATCTTTCCACACATCAGAGATCTCACACGGGGGAGAAGCCGTATTCCTGTCCTGAGTGCGGGAAATGTTTTTCACAGAAGTCCAATCTTTCCACACATCAGAGATCTCACACGGGGGAGAAGCCGTATTCCTGTTCTGAGTGTGGGAAATGTTTTTCAAGGAAGGACCTTCTTTCCTTACATCAGAGATCTCACACGGGGGAGAAGCCGTATTCCTGTCCTGAGTGTGGGAAATGTTTTTCAGACAAGTCCCATCTTTCCACACATCAGAGATCTCACACGGGGGAGAAGCCGTATTCCTGTTCTGAGTGTGGGAAATGTTTTTCAAGGAAGAACCTTCTTTCCTTACATCAGAGATCTCACACGGGGGAGAAGCCATATTCCTGTCCTGAGTGCGGGAAATGTTTTTCAGACAAGTCCCATCTTTCCACACATCAGAGATCTCACACGGGGGAGAAGCCGTATTCCTGTTCTGAGTGTGGGAAATGTTTTTCAAGGAAGAACCTTCTTTCCTTACATCAGAGATCTCACACGGGGGAGAAGCCGTATTCCTGTCCTGAGTGCGGGAAATGTTTTTCAGTGAAGTCCAGTCTTTCCACACATCAGAGATCTCACACGGGGGAGAAGCCGTATTCCTGTCCTGAGTGCGGGAAATGTTTTTCAGATAAGTCCAATCTTTCCACACATCAGAGATCTCACACGAGGGAGAAGCAATATTCCTGTCCTGAGTGTGGGAAATGCTTTTCACAGACGTCCAGTCTTTACAAACATCAGAGATCTCACACGGGGGAGAAGCCATATTCCTGTCCTGAGTGAGGGAATTGTTCCTCACTGAAGTCCTGTCTTCCTGTACATCAGGGATCCCACACAACCCTCGAGGTGTATTAGTGCCTTGAGTGCGGGAAATGTCTTCTATATGAATGTTGCTGGACATCACAGGTCTCATGTGGGGAAGAAGCACACCCTGATATACACCTCAGATATACTCCATGGCTGATCTCCATCATATAAGAAGCAGGGGCATATATTTGTGGGGAGTGTGTGAAGGGGGGTGTGAGTCCCTGGATGTCCTTTATTATTGACACGTGCACAGGGAGGACTTGTCTCACAAATATCCCACTTATATTGTGTTTTATCACTCCATGTCAATGTGCTATGTCTATCTAAACAAGGATGGACAATGTCACTTGTGATTTGTAACACTTTGTATTTTGTAACTGATTGTTCAATAAGAGAACTTCCAATAAAAACCATTAAAATAGAAAAATGGAGTCATTGCCTTTCATTGATATGTGATGTAAGCTTTGCAAACACTCAGTGTTCTCATTTTTTTTTAATTGTTGAATGAATATGATAAGAATTCACCCGGCTGTGATGAATGTTGTCCATATTTTATCTCATACAGTGATTGAAAGGGAATAAAATGTAGATTGTTTTAGGGGTCCCTCTTTGTCTGGTAAGGTGACTTTCCAATCCCGTCAGGCCTGGAGATTTGCCCTTTGACAATGAAACATACAGCAAATGTCTCCGAGCAAATCTAAATCTTTATTCTTGGGTGTGAATATAAAAGGGGCTTTCAGAAAGTACCGCCCTTTGACAAATTATCCAATCATATACAGAGACACATAAATACAGGCTGTGCCAAAGTGAAACTAATTATAATAAAGAAATCACGTGCTTTACAAGAAATGAAACTCAAGAGACGATTACAGTATTATGGAAAAACAAAACTAGATTAGCAAGACTTGAGCATATCTGACAAAATGGATGTTAGAGACACACAAAATGGAAACTGACTATAATACAAAGAAGTAGTTAAACTAAATATCCCTTCAGTGATTTCCTATGATCATTGGCTCCCTCTAGTGGTCACAGTGCAGTATTGGTGTATTTTTACTAAATAGCCTTTTACGAAAAATACTTCATATTGGCCACTAGATGGAGCTGACCGTCATAGGAAATCACTTCAGCTCTGGATGGTTTCCCCCCTTCATGACCAGGCCGTTTTTTTCAAATTTAGAGCTGTGCTAAATAGCGTTGGAAATTGTGTGGTTATGATAAAGATATATATCTATATATATATATATATATATATATATATATATATATATATGATTTTTAATATATTTATTTATATTTTATATAAATAAAACATATTTTTTTTTTGTTTGTTTTTTGTTTTTATAATAGATATCGCATACATTTTGGCTAAAATGTATTCTGCTACTTGTCTTTGGTAATAAAAAAATCCCAATAAATTAGAAGGTCAGTATGGTGGCCTGAAATTATGGGAGGAGCCTGGAGGGTATTTAACCAGCCCACAGGCTGCCGGTCTTTGTCGGTTTCCTGTGCGAGATATCTGATACGTCAGACATCAAGGGCCGACTATTCGAGACAAGCATTTGTGAGTTCCTATTCGTTAGTCCCGTTTTCGTCAGCGTGTTGCAGTTCCGTGTTCGCGAGTCGTTATCGTCGTGTCGCACTCGTGTTACCGAGTCGCAGGTTCAGTACTACACGTCTGGTTCGGCTGTCGCAGGTAGGGCTTCGGCTCCCAATTTTTTTCGTTTCATGCACTGCTTCTCATGTCACTAAACTGTGGTAAATGGTCAACTCACGAACATTCACGATGTCAACATGTCAAACATGTCTCGAATTGCAAACATTTCACCGGGACGTGTTCGTTACCAAACAACGGACATCACCAGGTGTCGCACACGACTCGCAGTCACTCACCCACGACACTCCAACCGATGCCGCATCCGGCAGTCATTTCACAAACGTCACGTGGTTGAACCGCACAGTCTTTTGAATCATTCAAAACTTTGACGAGTCATTTTGGATCTGTTCGCAACACTCCGAATCATTTCTATCATGTCAGATCGTTTCAAATCATTTCTGTCATATCAAATCATTTCGAATCATTTCTGTCATATCAAATCATTTCAAATCATTTTTAGCATGTCAATCATTTTGAATAATTTTTTAGCATGTCAAGTCATTTCAAAACATTTCATTTCATTTCTGTCACCAGCTGCGCTCCGATTCGAATCTCGTTGCATCTCCGATGCACTGATTCGCTCCGGTGTGCCCCAGACTACGGTCTCATTTCAATACATGCTCCAGAGACAGTCTCACCGTTGGTTACAGATGCAGGCTTGATTCTAGTCTTTGTTTCTGTCACATATTACGTCCCGGTTCGAATCCAGTCGCATCCGCAAGATGCACAGACCGATTCGATCCGGTGCACCCAGCTGCTCGGCCTCATTTCAATACATGCGCCAGAGACAGATTCACTTCGAAGGTTTCGGTCATTTTTTGATTCTCATCTTTGTCATGGTATATATAATATATATATATGGTATATATAAATTGCACAGAATTAGAAGACTTCTTTATGCAAGCTGATGTTCTAAAAAATAAGTTTGTTCAGAAGGGGTATAAAGAGTGCACTATAGATGGACTAATTAATGAAGTTGCCGAAATACCTAGAACTGAGTGTCTCAAGAAAAAAGATAAAAAGCTAGCACCTAACCAACATCAATTAGGGTTTATTTCAAGTTTTCATTGCCAATATAAGGACATTGAAAATATTTACAGGAAATATTGGCATATTTTATGTAGGGACAAACATCTGGGGGAGATTTTACCACAACAACCGAAGTTTATATACAAGAAAGCACCGAGCTTCGGTGATCAAGTTGTTAGAAAGATCTTGAACCCCCCGGGTGAAGGAAATATTAGGATTGATTTTAAAGGTTTTTTCTGCTGTAGAAAGTGCATCTGTTGCCGAACAGTAAAAGTACAAAATAGGGGGGTTACAGAGGTGACCAATAGGGATAATGAAAGTTTTACCATTAAGGAGTTTATCACCTGTAACTCATCCTTTGTTGTATACCTCATGTGGTGCCCCTGTGGTTTATTCTATATAGGGAGAACCAAGAGGCTATTAAGAGTACGTATAGCTGAGCATCTGGCCAATATACGAAAGGGCTTCAGGTATCACAGTGTGTCTCTACACTTTAGAGAAAAGCATCAACAGGACCCCAGCCTATTGCAATTCGTTGGGATTGATATAGTGCACCCATCATGGAGGGGGTCAAATAGAGTGAGAGACCTATCACAGAGGGAAACCAGGTGGATCTTCCTCTTTAAGTGTTTAACTCCTAGGGGGTTGAATATTGAGGTAGATCTTAACTGTTTATTAATAATTTTTAATCAATGTTTCTTTTGTATAATTTTAGAAATATTTTTAAAAATTATTTCCTATATGAATTAATTTTTGACATTTAATAGATAATTATCCCTCATCAATTAATTCCCATGACCAATTGATGTCTTTGAATGTATATTCTTGAATTACATATAATAAGATGCAAAATATCAATATATGGCACCTTATATAATTTAATTCAATCATGGGGTGTTGATCTGACCATTAATGGATTTTTTAATTGATCGATTGATTGAATAATTTCATTAATCGATGAATTGATTTATCTCAGCCATTCATGCCTTTAGAAAGATTAATAAACTTCTGGTTGATAAATAGGTTTAACACTATATTTCTCAATTATTTTAAATATTTTTAAAATCTTCCATGTATAATGTAGCGGCACAAGCCTATGCACATGTCGCACATTGTCTCCACACTTGTGCCTTTATGCCAAGTGAAGAATGCTTCCCCGTGCAATTGGGGAAGCTACCTTATTCTATCTGTGTATATCCTGGCCGCTTATTGGTAATATTAACATTATTCTATGTTCAATATGAGATTATGGTTGATGGTATACCAATATCTGCCGATAATTATTGTGATCAAACACATGCAAGTTATGAATATAGTGTATAGTATATAATTCTTTTAAGCTATGTCATAGGTTATTATACCGCATCCGCGGGTTATGTTTCACGCTTTACCAATCCCTACTGATGCTCAGGAAGGGTCCTGAGATAGGTGGGGGTTCTAGGTATTGATTGAATTCAGAGAGTTAATATGTCAAAATGTAAATAACCAATGACTATGTGGAAGTATGTTTTGTGTACGAACGGGGACACGAGGAGTGCGCAGGCGCCGAGGTTGTCAGGCACATGCGCGAGAATTAATAGCAGCGCATGCGCAATACTGCCCGTACAGGGTTGGGAGGGTATATATAGGTTGATTGACATGCCGTTCGACCAACCCCATGAATAAGTCGGTTTTTAATGACGAAACATGTCGGGGGCGTGGCTGAGCGGCAACTAATCGTTTGATCTACAACGCTAGAAGCTCACGGAGGAGAGGCACTTTTCGTTCTTGCAGTACGGGCAGTGAGGAGGGGGTGAGATACATTTCTGAACAGCCTATGTACACCTCGAGTCCGCCGTGACTGCTGGTTCTTAATAGTTTGTGGTTTTGAATTGGAGCATGCAGTGCAGTGCTGTTTATATTCTAATCAATGCTGGCTTTGACTTTTAAAACATGTGAGTGAGATGGTTGAAGTTTTTGTTTGGTTCAAATAAAATTTTAAATTTTAAATGCATGGTGTTTTGATTATGATGTTTAGTATTATTTATTCATTTTTTTATATTGTTTCACTAAACACTAGGTGGTGAAATTTATTTAGTTTAAGTTACTTATATACACTTTGTGATATATATAGAGCGCCACTGTTTATTCTAAATCTTTAACCATATAAGATCTTGGTTTAAACTCATTACGGAACACTTATATGGCTTCTCTCCAGTATGACCCCTCTGGTGTCCGATAAGGGTTGACTTCAATGTAAAAGCTTTGTCACATTCAGAACACTGATATGGCTTCTCTTCAGTGTGAACCCTCTGGTGTCTGATAAGCTCTGACTTTGATGTAAAAGTTCTGCCACATTCGGAGCAGTTATATGGCTTCTCTCCAGTATGAACCCTCTGGTGTCTGATAAGAGTTGACTTCAATGTAAAAGCTTTGTCACATTCAGAACACTGATATGGCTTCTCTCCAGTATGAACCCTCTGGTGGCTGATAAGCGCTGACTTTGATGTAAAAGTTTTGTCACATTCAAAACACTGATATGGCTTCTCTCCAGTGTGAACCCTCTGGTGGCTGATAAGATGTGACTTTGATGTAAAAGCTTTTCCACATTCAGAACATTGATATGGCTTCTCTCCAGTATGAACCCTCTGGTGTATTGTAAGACTATGTTTTTCTGTGAAAGCTCTGTCACATTCAGAACATTGATGTGGCTTCTCTCCAGTGGGAACCCTCTGTTGGCTGATAAGATGATTTTTTGTTGTGGAAGCTTTGTCACATTCAGAACACTGATATGGTTTCCCTTCAGTGTGAATCATCTGGTGTTTGATACGTTTTAACTTCCATGGGAATACTTTGTTGCATTCAGAGCACTGATATGACTTCTCACCTTTGTGGAATTTCTGGTGTTTGATAAGATTTTGCTCTCCTGTAAAAGTGTTTTTGCAATAAGAACATGAAAATGGCCTCTCTCCGGTGCCAACCATCCTGTATCTGATATTATCTGACTTTATTCTAAAGGCTTTGTCTCCTCAGGAACACTGAAAAGCTGGATCAATGTTGAAGATTATCCAAAACATTTATGACATTTAGATTATTGATATGTCTTGTGTCCTGTGTGATTCCTCCAGTGATCTGTAACACCCATATGTCTCATCACCAGGGTGACTCAGTTGTGCTCAGGAAGACCACCTTGACCAAAAACTTTGTTCATCAATCCACCTAAAAAAATATAAAAAAAAAAAATATTTAAAAGCCAGATTTCTATAAATATATCTACATTTAAGCTGTTTTCTCTTTGGTGATCTTATTCACCACTTAAGCCCCGGACCATTTGGCTGGCCAAAGACCAGAGTACTTTTTGCGATTTGGCACTGCGTCGCTTTAATTGACAATTGACGTCCTTTTTTTCCCACAAATAGAGCTTTCTTTTGGTGGTATTTGATCACCTCTGCGGTTTTTATTTTTTGCGCTATAAATAAAAAAAGAGCTATAATAAATATCCCCCAAAAACATATAAAAAAATATTTTTTTTTCTCAGTTTAGGTGGATACGTATTCTTCTACATATTTTTGGTAAAAAAAAAAAAAAATCGCAAAAAGCGTTTATTGATTTGTTTGCACAAAAGTTATAGCGTCTACAAAATAGGGGATAGTTTTATGGCCTTTTTTATCATTTTTTTTTTTTACTAGTAATGGCAGCGATCAGCGATTTTTCTCGTGACTGCGACATTATGGCGGACACATCAGACATTTTTTACACATTTTTGGGACCATTGTCATTTATACAGCAATCAATGCTATACAAATGCATTGATTCCTGAGTTAATGAATCTGGCAGTGAAGGGGTTAACCACTAGGGGGCAGTTAAGGGGTTAAGTGTGTCCTAGGGAGTGATTCTAACGGTGGGGGCGTGTGGCTACGTGTGACACGTCACTGATCACCGCTCCCGATTACAGGGAGCTGTGATCAGTGACAGTGTCACTAGGCTGAACGGGGAAATGCTTGTTTACATTAGCATCTCCCCATTATTTCTCTCCGTGAGACGATGGCGGGTATCCTACTCACGGAGCTTGCGCTGCAAGTTGCCTTTTAAAGGGAAATCTACAGGTACGTTAGTTTGCCTGTACGAGCCATTCTGTCGCAGTATATGGGGCATGAGGCGGTCGGCAAGCGGTTAAATTACATATTCATGTTTTTTCAGACCTGTGATATGGGAACTATAGGGATCTGGTGAAGCTGCTGTTTGTTTTTATCACATAGGCTTCCTGCACTGGATGAGGAGATTGCCCCGTATGACCTACTAGAAGAATTCCTAGTTGAGACAATGAAGGTGAAAATACCACATGATGAGGATACACGTACAGTATGTCTATGTAACTGCCAGGTACTTTTTTGGCACAGGTACATAGATGATATTTTTCCCTTTTGGATCAGCTCTGCCAGTGAATTTAATAATTTTATGGAGTCATCAGAGGATCTTAATTTAAAGTTTAAATATAAATGTAGCAAACTTGTGGTAAATGTCTTGGACTTCTAAATAGTGGTAACAAAAGAAGGTAAGGTTGTCAACATAATAAATAGTAAGTCTACAGTGTGCACCGAGTTCTCCCCCAAGGCTCCTTAGATGTAGCAATAGTTAAACTTTTTGGACTTTGGAATAGTGGTAAGAAAAGGAGAGACACAGTCCTCATTCCAGGCTCCTCATACCGCACTCCTCATCCCAGGACTTCGGAATATTGCTGCTTCTGCCACTGTGGGACACTCCTTACCAAAGAGTGCATTGAGTTTCTTTACCCTAGTACCCAACATGGGTACTATTGCATCCCTTCCTGACTGCAGAGGGAGAGAATCCTATACAGCCTATCCTATCCTGAAAGCAGGGGATTGTGGGACATGTAGTCTGGAAAGCTGGGATTTCAATGGACCTAATGCTGCTGAAAACTACAAATTCCAGCTGGCTGGAGAGAAAAAGAATTCTGGGTGAGCAGATAAATAGAACGGTCCGGGAAGGGGTTCACTCTCTTGGGACATGGGACCTACAGCTTCAGGAGTGAGAGGCTAGGCTTCCACTTTATCACTTCAATATCGGGCACCCCCCCCCCCCCCCGCCCAGGCCAATTTTCAGCTTTCAGCGCTGTCACACTTTGAATGACAATTGCGCGGTAATGTAACACTGTACACATGTGACATTGTTATAATTTTCCCCCAAAAAATAGAACTTTCTGATGATATTTGATCACCAATGGGTTTTTATTTTTTGCTAAACAAATAAGTAAAAAAAATAATTTTTAAAAAAAAGTTGTTCTTTGTTTCTGTCATAGAACTTTGTAAAATATGTTTTCTCCTTCACTGATGGGCACTGATGAGGAGGCACTAATATACCGGACTGATGGGCACTATTAGGGGGCACTGATATGCAGCACTGATGGGCACTGATAGCCGGCATTGATGGGCAATAATAGGTGGCACTGATGGGCAGCACTGATGATAAGGCTGATGAGAAGGCACTGATGGCCACTAATAGGTGGCACTAATGGGCATCGATAGGTGGCACTGATGGGCACTGATGAGGAGGCACTAATATACAGGACTGATGGGCACGATTAGGCAGCACTGATATGCAGCACTGATGGGCACTCATAGCCAGAACTGATGGGCACTAATAGGTGGCACTGATGGGCAACCCTGATGAGGAGGCACTGACAGTCAGCACTGACTGGCACTGATTGGCATCCCTAATAGGCACTGATTGGCATCACAGGTGGGCACTGGTGGGTATCACTAAAGGGGTTGCACTGATTATCAGGAGCTGCTTATCTGTTCTCCTCTATTCACGCCCTGTCAGTGTGAATAGAGGAAAGCCGATAACCGGCACTTCCTAGTAATTCTGTGATCAGCTGTGATTGGACACAGCTGATCACAAGGTATAGAGCCTACGCCATAGGCTCTTTACCGTGATTGGAGATCCAGTGAGTTGGAGCGATACCCCGCACTACCAATCGGGCTGCACAAACGGCTTGCTTTGCCGCACGTCATATGACATCCAATCAGAACGGGGGAGCCACTGCCCGGTCGTGATTTTGCTATAGGCCGGGCAGGATGTGGTTAAAATGGCATATTGTTAATCTATTGTACAAATTAATTTTAATGTATAAGAAGATTTATCATAATAAAGACAGAGACACAGCTAAGAAGGCAATGTTCATGTCAAACTTGAAATTTGTTTCTCTAGCTCCACCTTATAGAGGTCTGTGTATAAAATCTTCATTGTGACAATTATCCTCACATTTAGAATGAAAATTGCTGTATTTTCTCAGATATGTAGTTCCTATATGATCAGCTCCACCTAGGGGCCATTATGTGTTTTTTTCCTGGCCGAAATAAAATGCATAATAACCACTGGGTGGCGATACAGAAATCTAAGAAAATTAGGGATTATTACACAAATAATAATACAGACATTATTAAGCCCCATACACACGGTCTGAAATAATATCACCATATTCGGATTGTCCGACGGACAAAGTCTTATCTCCTGCTGGAAAGATTTGCCGACAACACGGTCCGATCACACCAAATCCGATCGTGTGTACGGTTGTCCGACCGGACAAAGTGCTACGCATGCTCAGATCACATTACAAGACCAAAGCTATTGGCTACTAGCCTCTACGTAGTCCCGTCGTGATCGGATTTTCCGACAAGTTTGTTTTAGCAAATTATACATTTTTCTTCATAAATTTTGGCCACAATTTATACTGCTACATATCTTTGATAAAAATAACCCAAATTAGTGGATATTATTTGGTCTTTGTGAAAGTTAGAGAGTCTACAAGCTGTGGTGCGAATCATACAAAATTGATCACATCTGATGTACTGGTGGCCAATCTCATTTCTTGTGACCCGAACAAGCCAGGAAAGTACAAATACCCCCAAATGACCCCTTTTTGGAAAGTAGACATTCCAAGGTATTTAGTAAGAGGCATGGTGAGCTTTTAGATGTTGTCATTTTTTCCCACAATTCTTTGCAAAATAATTTAATTTTTTATTTTTTATTTCTTTCCACAAAATTTTCATTGTAATAGGTTATTTCTCTCATATGGCATGTGGATACCGTAAGTCAGCAATGAAACACAAAACACACAATGCAGGTGAAACAAAGGATTCTAAATGTACAAAGAAATAATCACAACATCTTTGCTACAGACAAGGAAATATTACTTCTATTACAGAGAAACAATAAGCACTTCTAAGAGGCATAAAACCACAGTGGTCACTAGAAGAGAAAAAAACACCATCTGTTGTTACAGAATATGGTATTGGGGTACAGGGATGTGGGGGGTCAGACAACACACGGGGTATCACCTTCTGTTGTAGATCCACAGAAATCACCCAGCACGCTGGCAGATTGTCAGGAGAACCCCTAGTTCCCAGCCCAGACAGGGGTAACAGCTGTATAACAACACACACACTCTATTATCCCACCACTGCCACACACATGACAAGGATGGAAGCCACAGGAACTAGAAAACCAGGAAAGGACCTTGTATGGTGGGGGAGGGAAGGAGAGGGAGATTATTGTTAGCCAGTAATACCAGCTGTGATAGACTTGGCACAGCCTGCAATACCTCTGCCCACCACTAGATGGAGTCTCCGCCCATATCTAACTGGCTGACCACACAGACTAGAGCAGTCTAGGAATCAGCACACACTTATGGGGTTCCTCAGACTCCCCTACAAGCTAGAATCCTTGTGTTACTCCCTCTTCCCACTATCTGTGTACACCCCACACCAGACACACAACATGGCAGCAGTGGGGGAAGTGGGGTGAACAGGGAGGCAGCTGGGGGGAGAGGGAAGTAGATTGGAAAGTAGGGGAGAGAGAAGTAGATGGGTAAGTGAGGGGGGAGGGAAGTAGATGGGAAACAGGGAGGCAGTTGGGGAAATAGAGAAGTGGGGGGGCAGGGGCAGTGTGTGGTAGGTGGTAGGAAAAAATGCCCACTGTCCATGGTCATTGTGAGGGGGGATACCTTCTATTGTTATCAGTTGATTTAAAAAAAAGGTGATCACTGAGAGGTTAATGTTGGTCATTGGTGCTTAGTGAGGAGCAAGGGGGGACAGAGGTGCTCAGTGAAGAAACAAGTGGTACTGGACTGGTGCTCAGTGGTGGGATGGTGGGCAGTGAGGGTACAGAGTGGTGGAGAGGGGAGCAGCAGTTAGACAGAGGGGTTGACAGGGGCCAGTAGGGGAACACATGGAAGGACAAGGGGCAGTAGGGGGACACATGGGAGGACAAGGGGCAGTAGGGGGACACATGGGAGGACAGGGGGCAGTAGGGGGACACATGGGAGGACAAGGGGGCAGTAGGGGGACACGTAGGAGGACAAGGGGGCAGTAGGGAGGACACATGGGAGGACAAGGGGGCAGTAGGGAAACACATGGGAGGACAGGGGGCAGGGGGGCAGTAGGGGGGCAGACACATGGGAGGACAAGGGGCAGTAGGGGGACACATGGGAGGACAAGGGGGCAGTAGGGGGACACGTGGGAGGACAAGGGGGCAGTAGGGGGACACGTGGGAGGACAAGGGGGCAGTAGGGAGACACATGGGAGGACAAGGGGGCAGTAGGGAAACACATGGGGGGACAAGGGGGCAGTAGGGGGACACGTGGGTAGACAAGGGGGCAGTAGGGGGACACATGGGAGGACAAGAGGCAGTAGAGAGACAAGGATGTAGGCAGGGTTACAGAGGGGTAGATAGGGGCAGTGGGGGGAGACACCGAGCTGGACAGGGGGCAAGGGGGGACACAGGAGTAGATGGGAGACAGAGGGGTGGACAGCGGGGCAGTGGGGGGACAGAGGTGTGGGCAAGGGGCAGTGGGGGAACAGAGGAGTGGATGGGGTGCAGTGGGGTGAATTGGGAAATTAATACCTGGCTGATGATGTCCTGTTCAAGGGGTTGATGTGGAGGTCCTCTGATGAGTCTTCTATGGTTGGGGCCCTCTCGGATGGTCCCTCTTGGCTCCTCTGATGAGTCTTCTATGGTTGGGGTCCTCTCGGATGGTCCCTCTTAGCTCTTCTTTTGAGAATTCTGTGGTCGGGTGACTTCTGACTCCTTCCAGCACGGTGACTGGACATGAAGGGGGAAATCTCTCCCAACTCTCAGCCCAAAAGTGTCCACAATCAGGGGAAAGTTCTCCTCCGTGTTCCCGATGGAAGATGGAGGCTTCTTGTCCTGGCTGAGAGGTGTGAGGGATGTTTTGTGTCTGCACTACAGATCTAGAAAGGCTCCTCCAATCTCATTGTGAGCCAGCTTCCTCACAGGGGACCCCTCCCCCACAGACGCCCGGGGCCACCCTGACTACAAACTCAGGGTGGGGAGGGGGATTATCAAAGAGGACCCCTCCCTCCATTCTCTGGGATGACACAATAGAATCTCATTCCAGATTGGTCATATGAAGAAGGTTTGTTGGACGTTCTTCTGGTTAGTGGAGGGAAATCAATGTTGATTATTGAGTGCAGTGAGGAGAAGATTGGGAGGAGCAGGATGGGGATTTTTTCTCCAAGGAATGAATTTCTAGCAGTGAATGTGGTTTTCATTCAGTAAATTCCATTCATTCCAAAATGAGATGATAAAAGGAAATGAAATGTTGAACTCCTTCTGAGCGCCATTCATCAATCCATGGAATGTAGTGAGAAGATTTCTCCAAATTCTCCTTCAATAATCTCCTAGTGTATGAGGAGCTTTCCCTTTCTTGTGTCCTCTTCCTTCCTCCCCTCATCACACTGGTGTCTTCAGAGAGATCCGGAGCTGAGCTCTCACATCTCTCAGGACTCTCATATTGCACACACCGGGGGATCACCTCATACACTTCATCTTCTACATGTGCTGGACGCCATGACACTCATTTCTTGGGGAAAACCTTCTCCCGGAGATCTTGGAGGAGATGAAAGGAATGTTGTACGACGCATGTGTGAGACGAGGCACATGACATCACACGCTCCATCTTCTGCATGCGCGGTATAACATACATTTTCAGAATGGTGGTGTGGGGGAGGGGACACAGGCTGCACAGAGGTACAATAAGTGATTCGGAAGGGATTGGATGAATTTTGATCCATGTATTGGCTTGCTGGTTGTACACAGGTCAGGCTATTGATTGCTTTGTGTACAACCAGTCTGTCAGGTTTTTCATGAATGATCAATACCACCGGCTATAGCCGGCAACACCAATCATTGTATTCTGATGGCGGGGAGGGTCTCCACTGTCAGAACACAATAGCACAGCGGGAGGGATTCCCCCATCCCCCTCCAATGTGTGGGAAATATTCATTCTACCCGCTGTTTGAATTAAGAAAAACATTCCTGTATGTCCAGGATAAAGGTGTCCATACACATTCCAATCTGATTGTACAATCTCTGTTCTGTGAGCCTTGTGATATCAATAATGATAACTGAACCAATAATGATTCAAAATTAGGAGGACACCCCTCCCCCTCCTCCAATGAGGACACCCCTCCCCCTTCTCCAATGAGGACACCCTGTCCCTTCCTGCACTGATGACTTCCCCATCCCCTCCACTGAGGAAATCCCCTTCCCATTCTTCACAGAGAACACCCTCTCTTTTTCTGCATTGAGGACACCCCCTCCCCCACTGAAAACACCCCTCCCCCGCTCACATGGAGCTGCAGCCAGAGACAGACAAGTAGCTGAAGGAGAAATGACTGGAGAGATCAGAGGGAGATGACTGGGGTGATGGCTAGAGAGGAACCATGGGGGGGGGGGGGGGGTAATGTGATGTCACTATGAGGGGAGAAGAGAGGAACCAGGGGGGGGGGGGGGGGGGTAATGTGATGTCACTAAGAGGGGAGGAAGGAGGAACCATGGGGGGTAATGATGTCACTAAGAGGGGAGAAGGAGGAACCATGGGGGGTAATGTGATGTCACTAAGAGGGGAGAAGAGAGGAACCATGGGGGGTAATGTGATGTCAATAAGAGGGGAGAAGAGAGGAACCATGGGGGGGTAATGTGATGTCACTAAGAGGGGAGGAGAGAGGAACCATCGGACTTTTTCCGTCGGGGGGGGGGGTAATGTGATGTCACTAAGAGGGGAGGAGAGAGGAACCATGGGGGGGTAATGTGATGTCACTAAGAGGGGAGGAGAGGGGAACCATGGGGGGTAATGTGATGTCACTAAGAGGGGAGGAGAGGGGGGGAGAAGAGAGGAACCATGGGGGGTAATGTGATGTCACTAAGAGGGGAGAAGAGAGGAACGATGGGGGGGGGGGGGTAATGTGGTGTCACTAAGAGGGAAGGAGGGAGGAACCATGGGGGGTAATGTGATGTCACTAAGAGGGGAGAAGAGAGGAACGATGGGGGGGGGGGTAATGTGGTGTCACTAAGAGGGAAGTAGAGAGGAACCATGGGGGGTAATGTGATGTCACTAAGAGGGGAAGAGAGGGGAACCATGGGGGATAATGTGATGTCACTAAGAGGGGAGGAGAGAGGAACCATGGGGGTAATGTGATTTCACTAAGAGGGGAGGAGGGAGGAACCATAGGGGTGGTAATGTGATGTCACTAAGAGGGGAGAAGAGAGGAACCATGGGGGGTAATGTGATGTCACTATGAGGGGAGGAGAGAGGAGGAACCATGGGGGGTAATGTGATGTCACTAAGAGGAGAGGAGAGAGGAACCATGGGGGGTAATGTGATGTCACTAAGAGGGGAGGAGAGAGGAACCATGGGGGGGGTAATGTGGTGTCACTAAGAGGGGAGGAGAGAGGAACCATGGGGGGGGGTAATGTGATGTCACTAAGAGGGAGGAGAGAGGAACCATGGGGGGGGGGGGTAATGTGATGTCACTAAGAGGGGAGGAGAGAGGAACCATGGGGGGTAATGTGATGTCACTAAGAGGGGAGGAGAGAGGAACCATGGGGGGGTAATGTGGTGTCACTAAGAGGGGAGGAGAGAGGAACCATGGGGGGGTAATGTGATGTCACTAAGAGGGGAGGAGAGAGGAACCATGGGGGGGTAATGTGATGTCACTAAGAGGGGAGGAGAGAGGAACCATGGGGGGTAATGTGATGTCACTAAGAGGGGAGGAGAGAGGAACCATGGGGGGTAATGTGATGTCACTAAGAGGGGAGGAGGGAGGAACCAGGGGGGGGTAATGTGATGTCACTAAGAGGGGAGGAGGGAGGAACAATGTGGGGTAATGTGGTGTCACTAACAGGGGAGGAGAGAGGAACCATGGGGGGTAATGTGATGTCACTAAGAGGGAAGGAGGGAGGAACCAGGGGGGGTAATGTGATGTCACTAAGAGGGGAGGAGGGAGGAACAATGTGGGGTAATGTGGTGTCACTAACAGGGGAGGAGAGAGGAATAGGGATGAGCTCGGTGTTCAATTTGAACGCATGATCGACTTGAACATCGGCCGTTTGCCTGTGCGGCGAATCCATAACTTTGTGGGCTGTTCGCGCCATGTTCGTGTGGCACGAACGGCCCACAATGCACTGCGCCATTGCAGTGCATTGCTGGCTGATGATTGGTCAAGCATGCACTGTGACCCCGCATGCTTGGCCAATCACAGCGCCGG
The DNA here is from genome assembly GCA_028564925.1 of Lithobates sylvaticus. Classification (NCBI taxonomy): domain Eukaryota; kingdom Metazoa; phylum Chordata; class Amphibia; order Anura; family Ranidae; genus Lithobates; species Lithobates sylvaticus. Next base: position 628,947,194 of record CM053027.1, on the reverse strand, counting down.
CAGAGAGGAGCGACATAATTGGCCACAGGCAAATTGCCTGTGGCCAATTATGGCTCAGGGGGGTTTAGTACAGGCCCCACACTATATAAGACTGCCAGCGCAGCGGCCTTGTGTAGTGTGTTGGCGTGCAGGGAGAGAGCAGGATAGGCAGGGACAGTGTCAGCTTTGCTTGTTAACCTAGCGCAGTTACAGTGGGTGTAGTGTGCCTCCTGCACAGTATACACCTGAAGCTACCCCCTCATTGCTGGTGTTGTTTTGTTGTGCAACACAGGCATCTGCAGAAGTTTCAGTGGGTGTAGGTGCCTCCTGCACAGTATACACCCTGTGCAATGTGCGGTTCCTCAGTGGCAGGTTCCCAAAGCCACTTTTTCTCACAGAAGGCGATTCCGGCTCTCTACCGGCATGTGGAAGGCAATGTCCATGCCTCGCTGGACAGGGGGGTCAGCGGTAAGGTGCATATTACCGCTGATTCATGGTCCAGCAGGCATGGACAGGGACGTTACCTGTCTTTCACGGCCCATTGGGTCACTCTTTTGGCAGCTGGGAAGGATGCAGGACAAGGTGCAGTAGTGTTGGAGGTTGTTCCGCCACTACGCCTCCAAAATGCTACTACTGGTTGTGGCACACCTCTCTCCTCCACTCCCTCCTCTTCTTCTTCCTCCATGGCCTCTTCCTGTGCTTTGTCCTCGGAACCAGCGGTGCTCCGTAGGCGTTCAAGGGGCTACGCAAGTACGCAGGCAAAAAGATGCCATGCCGTGCTTGCACTGGTGTGTTTGGGGGACAGAAGCCACACTGGGGCAGAGGTTCTGTCAGCTCTGCAGGGGCAGGCCGAGAGGTGGTTGATGCCATGCCAGCTTAAGCCAAAAATGGTGGTTTGTGACAAAGGCACCAACCTCCTCTCCGCACTCCGACAGGGACAACTGACCCATGTGCCCTGTGTGGCTCACGTCCTTAACCTGGTGGTGCAGTGGTTCTTGGGTAGAAAGTGAATTTCTAGAAGTTTATTTTTCTAGCAGTGAAATATTCCTTTAAATATCGTGCCTGCGGGGTGACTATAGTATGCCTGTGAAGTGGCGTGTGTTTCCCGTGTTTAGAACAGTCCCTGCACAAAATGCTATTTAACGAAAAAAAAGTCATTTAAAACTGCTTGCGGTTTTAATGTAATGTCTGGTTCCGGCAATATGGATGAAAATCATTGAGAAAAATGGAATGGGTACCCCCCCCCAGTCCATTACCAGCCCCTGGGGTCTTGTATGGATATTTAGGGGAACCCCGTACCCAAATAAAAAAAAACGAAAGGCGTGGGGCCCCCAGGCCCTATATACTCAGAACAGCAGTATACAGGCGGTGCAAACAAGACAGGGACTGTGTAGGTTTGTTGTGTTAAGTAGAATCTCTTTGTAATTTTGAAGTGGTACATTTTTAAAGTGTAGCTCCAGTCAAAAAATCATTGTATTCTGATGGCGGGGGAGGGTCTCCACCACCAGAACACAATTTTTTTGGGCCGTCTGTCTTTTTTCATCTCACTTCCTGTTGTCTCCTTCCGTTTGCAAGTAGGAGACGTTTGTAAGTTGGATGTTTGAAAGTAGGGGCCTGCCCTATATGCTCTGCAGAAATTTAGCCCTAAGGTGTTGGTGTTGCCACAACACTGTAAGCCCTCAAAGTGACTGTTGATGGGCGCTGGAACGCCCTGCTGTGAACAATTATATCAATAATTGTAATTACATGCCATTGTTGAACAGTGGTAGAAAAATTGGGCCTTTGGTGGTGGTGCCACAACACTGTAAGTCCTCACAGTTACTCTCGGTGGGCGCTGGAATGGGCCCTGCTTTGAAATATTATATCAAGAAATGTAATTACATGCACCCGTTAAACAAACAGGGGCTGGAAAATTGGGCCTTAGGCACTGGTGCCACAACACTGCAACCTCTCCCAGATACTCTAGTTGGCGTGCAGGAATGAGCCCTGCTGCAAAGCATTGCATCAAAAATTAACTGCTAGAAATTTCTTCATTCCAGAAACATTTTCCATCCGACTCCTTCCAATTTTCTCATCACCTCCATCACACACTTCCATTTCCCTCCACTAACCAGAAGAGAATGGAGGGTAGGATCTTCCAATGAAAAGATTGGAAGGAGATTGTACGAGTGTATGGGCAGCTGAACAAGGCGATGTTCCCGATGTTCTATGGCTTCCGTCACCATCAAAGAAAACAATGTGAGGTTGTATTGTTTGTGCCGAGCGTTCCCACACCTTGTATAATATTACAAAGAGCCCATATAATTCTATAGAAGAGAGCCTAACACCTCATTACACTGCACAACAGCGCCCCCACACTGCACACCAGAGAACACGCATTATACACACAACACCATGGGCTTTGTGCTGTGACTGAGCCCCAATGTTACCACCCCCTCCCCTCCCCCTCTACTGGAATTGTCCAATCCTGTCCTCTAATATTAGAGAAAGTGTCTGTACTTCTCATTACATGTAACCGCCCCTCCCCCATACACAGCCCTCCCCTCCCCCATACACAGCCCTCCCCGACTTCTCACCCCTCCCCATACACAGCACTCCTGACTTCTCACCCCTCCCCCATACACCGCCCTCCCCTCCCCCATACACAGCCCTCCCGACTTCTCAACCCTCCCCATACACAGCCCTCCCCTCCCCCAAACACAGCCATACCGACTTCTCAACCCTCCCCATACACAGCCCTACCCGCCTTCTCACCCCACCCCCATACACATCCCTCCCCGACTTCTCACCCCTCCCCCATACACATCCCTCCCCAACTTCTCACCCCTCCCCCATACACAGCCCTCCCCGACTTCTCACCCCTCCCCCATACACATCCCTCCCCGACTTCTCACCCCTCCCCCATACACATCCCTCCCCGACTTCTCACCCCTCCCCCATACACAGCCCTCCCCGACTTCTCACCCCTCCCCCATACACAGCCCTCCCCGACTTCTCACCCCTCCCTATACACATCCCTCCCTGACTCCTCACCCCTCCCCCATACACAGCCCTCCCCGACTTCTCACCCCACCCCCATACACACCACTCCTCCGTACACAGCCCTCCATTTAACAAAAATTTCTAACAATTTGTCTGCTTTCCCTGTGCAAACAGATTCCAACAAATAACCTCACGTGTCACTTCCCTCCCTCATACACTCCCTATAGATCACCCCCCCTCCCCCACACAAATGATACATTTATCCAACTGTCCATCCAGAGCCTCTGGTTTATAGACCAGATACATCCTAAATATAGAACCATTTATCCAACTGTCCATCCAGAGCCTCTGGTTCATATACCAGATACATCCTAAATATAGAACCATTTATCCAACTGTCCATCCAGAGCCTCTGGTTTAAAGACCGAATCCATCCTTAATATAGAACCATTTATCCAACTGTCCATCCAGAGCCTCTGGTTTATAGACCAGATACATCCTAAATATAGAACCATTTATCCAACTGTCCATCCAGAGCCTCTGGTTTATAGATCGGATACATCCTTAATATAGAACCATTTATCCAACTGTCCATCCAGAGCCTCTGGTTTATAGATCGGATACATCCTAAATATAGAACCATTTATCCAACTGTCCATCCAGAGCCTCTGGTTTATAGACAGGATACATCCTTAATATAGAACCATTTATCCAACTGTCCATCCAGAGCCTCTGGTTTATAGACCGGATACATCTTAAATATAGAACCATTTATCCAACTGTCCATCCAGAGCCTCTGGTTTATAGACCGGATACATCCTAAATATTTAGCCATTTATCCAACTGTCCATCCAGAGCCTCTGGTATATAGACCAGATACATCCTAAATATAGAACCATTTATCCAACTGTCCATCCAGAGCCTCTGGTTTATAGACCAGATACATCCTAAATATAGAACCATTTATCCAACTGTCCATCCAGAGCCTCTGATCTATAGACCGGATACATTCTAAATATAGAACCATTTATCCAACTGTCCATCCAGAGCCTCTGGTTTATAGACCAGTTTATAGGCCGGATCCATCCTAAATATACATCCAGAGCCTCTGGTTTATAGACCGGATCCATCCTAAATTTAGAACCATTTATCCAACTGTCCATCCAGAGCCTTTGGTTTATAGACCAGATACATCCTAAATATAGAACCATTTATCCAACTGTCCATCCAGAGCCTCTGGTTTATAGACCGGATACATCCTAAATATAGAACTATTTATCCAACTGTCCATCCAGAGCCTCTGGTTTATAGACCAGATACATCCTAAATATAGAACCATGTATCCAACTGTCCACCCAGAGCCTTTGGTTTATAGACCAGATACATCCTAAATATAGAACCATTTATCCAACTGTCCATCCAGAGCCTCTGGTTGATAGACCGGATACATCCTAACTATAGAACCATTTATACAACTGTCCATCCAGAGCCTCTGGTTTATAGACCAGATACATCCTAAATATATAACCATTTATCCAACTGTCCATCCAGAGCCTCTGGTATATAGACCAGATACATCCTTAATATAGAACCATTTATCCAACTACAGTGTCATCCCAGAGAATGGAGGGAGGGGTCCTCTTTGTGAAACCCCCTCCCCCACACTGTGATTGTAGTCAGCATGGCCCCAGGGCGTCTGTGGGGGAGGGGCTCCCTGTGAGGAAGCTGGCTCACAATGTGATTGGAGTCTTCCCAGATCTGTAGTGCAGACACAGAACGTCCCTCACACCTCTCAGCCAGGACAAGAAGCCTCCATCTTCCATCGGGGACACGGAGGAGAGACAGAGAAGATCCTCACACAGGTCAGAGCAGAATCAGCTTCATGTCTACAGTCTGCACATTGCAGGCCTAGGACCCCCCACAGGGTGGAATGACACTTTAAGGAGAACTTTCCCCTGATTGTGGACACTTGTGAGCAGGAGGAAGAGAAGCCGAGAGTTGGGAGAGATTTCCCCCTTCATGTCCAGTCACCGTGCTGGGAAGAGTCAGAAGTCACCCGACCATAGAAGACTCATCAGAGGAGCCAAGAGGGACCATCCGAGAGGACCCCAACCATAGAAGACTCATCAGAGGAGCCAAGAGGGACCATCCGAGAGGACCCCAACCATAGAAGACTCATCAGAGGAGCCAAGAGGGACCATCCGAGAGGACCCCAACCATAGAAGACTCATCAGAGGAGCTCCACATCAACCTCCAGACCAGGACACCATGAGCCAGGTATTCATCTCCCACTGAGCACCACTACCTTCCCATCCCCCCACTGCCTTCCTGTCCAGCTCCTTGTTTCTCCACTGCCTCCCAGTTTACCCCGCTGCCCCGTATCCAACCCCTGTCCCTCATTTCTCCTGTCCAGCCCCCTGTCCTCCTGAATGCCCCTTCCCCACTTTACTGCCCCCCTGTCCCCTTATTGTCCCTTTTCCACACTTCTCCCCCCCCCCCCCCAAGTTACCCTCCTATCCCCCCACTTCCCCCTGTCCAGCCACTGAGCAGCAGTGCCTACTGTCTCTCTATTGAGAACCTCTTACCCCCCTTGCTCCTTCCCCCTTTTTACTAAACACTAATGCCCATCATCCCCCCCCCCCCCCCCCCAGTGAACACAATTTTTTTTAATCAACTGATATTAATAGAGGGCCCCCCCCCCCCAAACACTGACCATAAATAACTGGCATTTATTCCTCTTTTTCCCTATCTACTTCCATCTCCCCCACTTTCCCATCAACTTCCCTCTCCCCCCCACCTCCCCGTCTACCTCCCTCTCCCCCCCCCCCCACCTCCCCCCACCCCTCTTCCCCCTCCCCCCCCACCTCCCCGTCTACTTCCCTCCCCCCCCTCCCCACTCCCTCTCCCCCCCACCTCCCCGTCTACTTCCCTCTTCCCCCCACCTCGCCGTCTACTTCCCTCCCCCCTCCCTTCCCCGTCTACTTCCCTCGTCCCCCCCCCCCTCCCCGTCTACTTCCCCCTCCCCTCACTTCCCCTTCTACTTCCCTCCCCCCTCACTTCCCCATCTACTTCCCTCTTCCCCCACTTCCCCATCTACTTCCCTCCCCCCCCACTCCCTCCCCCCATCTCCCCCCTCCTCTCCCCCCCCCTTCCCCATCTACTTCCCTCCCCCTCCCCCTCACTCCCCTCACCCCCCTCCCCCCCCTCACTTCCCCATCTACTTCCCCCCCCTCACTTCCCCATCCACTTCCCTCCCCCTCACTTCACCGTCTTCTTTGCCCCACCCGCAGACCCCCACAACCACTGGGCAAGGTTTTTGGGGATGAGGCCCTTGTCCCCATCAATATGGGGACAAGGTGTTTTGGGGGGACCCCAAAACACCCTCCCATGTTAAGGGCATGTGTCCTGGTACTGTTCACGAGGGGGGGTGCCCTCTCGTCCCCCCTCTTTTCCTGCGGCCTGCCATGCTGCGTGCTCAGATAAGGGTCTGGTATGGATTTTGGGGGGGCCCCCACGCCATTTTATTTTTATTTTGGGTCGGGGTTCCCCTTAAAATCCATACCAGACCTTAAGATGATTTTTATGTATATTGCCGGGATCCGATAATACATTACAGCCGCAAGCAATTTTAAATTAAATCTTTTCCTTTATAAACACGGGAAAGATGTGCTACTTTACAGACTAAGGGGACCCCCCAGGCACGATATTTAAAGGAATATTTCACTTTTATTGTTTCACTTTAAGCATTATTAAAATCACTGCTCCTGAAAAAACGTCCTTTTTTAAAAAACGTTTTTTTGCATTGATACATGTCCCCTGGGGCAGGACCCGGGTCCCCAAACACTTTTTATGACAATAACTTGCATATAAGCATTAAAATGAGCACTTTTGATTTTTCATGTTCGGGTCCCATAGACTTTTGCCTGTTTGCAAGTTCTGGTGCGAACCGAACCGGGGGGGGGGGGGGGGGGGGGGGTGTTCAGCTCATCCCTAATGATAACTATTCATTCTCTTTATTTTTGTATATATTAGATAGATAGTTAGGATATAAGGCTGTTGTTTGTATTTTCCCTCAATTGTTTGGGTGGTATACCACACATAAATTGTACATAATGTCTGATATTTATCTGCCTTGTGTGAACTACCATTCGCTTATGTATATGGTACATATGTTTATTTCATGTGGTACGCCCCTTGTATTACTGTTATTATTATTCCTTTCCTTGTTTCCCCACCCATCCCAGTTTTTGCCAGGACATTCGCTCTCAGGCTTGAGGGCTCAGATTATCTTTTTTTTTCTGCAAACTACGAGATGTAGTTTCCTAGGCAGGGGGAGGATGTAGCACCCTGATGTTTAGGCAGGGCTGCTCCTAAATTTATTTGCTGAGTGATAGTTGCCATGGCCAATTGTTAGGGGTCAGTTGATCTCACCCTAATTCTGGAATTGCTGCACTTCTCTCTTCTGGCACTAGGTGGCCGGGTATCTGGTGGCATTAGATAAGACAAGGGAATTGCAAGGACAGATTAGGAATAGATGGGGTGTCTCAGCCAATGGGCCACAATTTTCTTGAATCCCTTGGCCTGCTGGGAGAGCCTATTTATTTGGGTGAGGTCAGGTGATCAGTGTTCTGTGCCATCCGGATGGCTGTCTTGGTGGATGTGTGTTGTGCTACCCCGGGGCTGCTAGGCCAGAGCCTGAGGCCTATCCCGGGGACGTCTGGCTGCTAGGCTGTCTGAGGGACCATCCAGAAACAAGAGAGCAGCGTAGGGTTGGGACTGTGGCTTGCAGTCCAACCAGAAGTGACGGTTCTGATGGCCGGAGAACCAGTCATGGACGGAGGTAGAGGGGAAGCTGTCGCCACTAAGGGACCATCCACCTTATTACCAGGGACCACAGTGAGTAGCTGAAGCAAGTACCAGAGCAGTATTATCACCAACCGGGGATGGTGAAGAATTGGGAAAATTCAGCAGGTGCCAAGCCAGGGACCCAACCAGCGGAGGTGACGCTTGCAGAGAAGCCTTGTGTGTCAAGCCAGGGACCGAGCCGGCCAGCGGGGTGACACTTGAGGGGTATCTGTGAGTGCCAAGCTAGGGACCCAGCAGGGAAGCGGGGGTGACTCTTGAGGAAGATACTGTGTGAGAAGTTTGGAAGAGCTCAGGGGATCCAGTGGCAGTGGATCAGCAAGTCCAGTGAGAGAGACTGGGAGCTCAGTGGAGTGAAGATCTACAAAAGGAGATTGTAGAGGAAGTAAAGAAGTTTGTTACAACTTGTGTTAGAAACTGTTATAAGACTGTTGCCATAGGAGATGGCGGCCTTACTTGTGCAGATGTGGTGTCTTGCTGGATGCCTTTCCCTGCACGGCTGTCTACCTATAGAAGTCTCAGAGTCTGCCAATTAACATTGCAACTACTAAGGGTGTCCTGGCCCTACCCCTCTCTCCCACAGTTCTGTTCAAGAGACAATAAATCTTTTGGCATTCAAGAGGTGTCTGGCGCCCATTAATCTACCTTATCTTGCACCCACCATGTCTCGTAACCCACTCTGCATAGAAGGATGTCAGCTCTGCCTAACTCTGGAGGTTCTCATTAGACCAAAGTGGGCCGGGACCTTACTACATTATAATTGGTGTCATTTTTATTATACATTCAGAGTGGAAACCTCAGTAATTCTGAAGTTGATGTTAAAGAAGAGATAAAAGAAGAGGATGATGAGGAGGATGGGGTTATGGAGGAGTCAAAGTTCCTAAAAGAACACGAAGATCTGTACCAGGACACCATGGTGGAGACATCCAGCTACATGAACCCCCCAGAGAGATGTCACCATCCTCTGTATTCCCGAGATTCCACACAGGAAGATCTCACCATCCCTCATTATTACAAGGTTGGTGGGACGGAGCATCTAGAACATGGATGGAGATGTGTGGATTTTATATATGTGATGTCACAGTAATAAAGCTTATATCTTACAGATGATATTTTCTCTCATTTTCCTGATTTAGAGTGGAGATCCAATCGATATAGAATTTGAGGTTAAAGCAGAAGAAGAAGAGATGTATGTGAGGGATGATCAGCAGTCTATGGAGGAGGATGGAATAACGGGGACATTTATAGAGGAGGACACTCCTACAGAGATCAGCACAGGTGGGTCATTAACACTAAATACATTCCTCCACCCATACTGCTCACTGATTGGTCCAGAGTAGGGCGGGGACTGGGTGATATCAGCCTGTAATCCCCTGGTCACTTTCCTGAGCTGTGTTCCCCGTCCTGTATTCCTGTATTTCTCTCCGATAATCTTCCTTCTCTGTGCTGCAGACACAGTTCATGTATCTAGGATGGATTTATGGGGATTCTGGGGGTTCAGCTTGTCTTAGACATCTGGGGTCTGTGTCTTAGGTCTTCTGTCCCATACCCGGATCTAGCGAGATCTCTGACAGAGGAATTCTCCCGGGGTTACTAGTTGTGTTGTTTGCTGGCAGTGCCGGGTGGAGGGATATGTCTGTATAGCAGAGGTAGGCAACCTTAACGAGGTGGAGATCTACCTGAACAACATGGGAAAAGTCAAAGATCACCGGGCACAGTATTGCCCAGTGTCACCTCCTCAAACATGATTTAACCCTCTAATTGCCATAATACTGTGTCACAATAGTGTGCATTGCACCGCCATCATGGGTGTAAATCAGGTGGTGAGGAGGCAACATATGGCCACTGCAGCTAAAGAGGATGTGGTTGGGGGCAGGGGTGATATAAACACATTTTTACTATGGGGTTTTACCACCCCCCAAACTACAAATGTAAATAAACCCTTACATTTCTGAGCCCCCTATAAGGCTGCTTTCACATTGATATGTTGCAGTTTACCTGCACCACAGGTGCAGCGCAGTGCATCTGCAACTTTCCTGGGTTAGCTGCACTTTGCCATAGACTTCTATTATATCCAGCAGGTGTGGGGCACTTTCTGAAATCGTATCAAAACTCCTGTATTCAGAAAGTGCAGCAAACCCGCAGGATATAATAGAAGTCTATGGATAAGAGCAGCAAACCCCCAGGAAAGCTGCAGGTACACTGCACTGCACCCGCGGTGTGGGTAAACCGCAGCACATCACTGTGAAAGCAGCCTTATACTAATATGCTCAGTGCTTCACATTGACCTGAAGATCTCTTCCTTCTGCTGCTGTCACCCCTCTGGAGACCACTAGCCGGGATTAGAGGTGGAGTGCAGTTGGTATCACTCTGCATGGCACTGGAGGTGGCACTACAGAGGAGACATCGGCGGGTCAGCAAGCCCAGACCGAGATCTACCAGTCACGTAGTCGTGATCTACAGGTTGCTGACCCCCGCTGTATAGTCTCAGCCCCGAGACAAGAAGAACTCTCCACATAGTATAGATCTATAACATCTCTCACTTTATTACATAGAAATATCTGTCACACACATCGGTAGACATGCACAGTGTATCTCCTCGGCACTCCGTCCAGCCGCAATGGCCGTGATGACGTTAGAGTGTTATGCTCCGCCCAACGTGCTGACATCATCACATCAGGGATTGGATCAGTGATCAAGCCCCTGATGACCTCATCTGTGGTGTGGTTTTTGTATATGATTTAAAGGGCCAGCGCTGCATATTTTGAGGAATTCTGTTATACCTCATATCTGGGTATTATGTGAGCAGCTTCCTGATTACTTATTTCATTTCAGGGTGGAATCAGATTATAGGGTTTGATTTTATATCTGATGATGTGATTGGAGCACAGACTTTTACATGTTGATAATAATGTGATAACTTCCTCAAACTTTGGAACCTTAAACAGAAAGTGATAATGAGGGAGGAGCCAATAACCCAATGATGGGGGTCTTCAGGATCAGTCCAGTCTTCATCCTGGTTGTTCTCCCCCCATCCTCACTCTCTGACCTCTGGTGGGGCTCAGCCCCGCTGTTATTCATGACTTTATCCGGGAGTTCAGGACTTCTTGTGTTGGGAAGATGGTGATGAGTGATAGAGGGGGAGGGGACACTCGTCCTATAATCCCCTCATCACTGTCACTCCTATAATAGACAGTTCTCGTTGTGTCCTCACTCTCTGACTAAGGTCCATGAATAAAGAAATGATCTGCTAGGAGATCAGAGGACCCATTTACTAGTTACCTTGAGGGGGGAATTGTAAGATCCTCAGAGACAAAGCTGCCTGATGTGGGCGGAGTCCTGGTTTAGGGGAACCAATCAGCTCATGTCTAGTAATAATCTTTGTATTTCTATTTTAGTAGATGGACGGGAGATGAGGAAAACCTCAGAGGATTGTCTCACTTTGTCTCCAGACTGTGAAGTAGAAGATGAGGACATCACACAGTATAGTCCAGGAGAAAACCCGACCACCTCAAATGTCCATCCGGCACCACACAGTGTAGATGGACCATCGTCTTCCTCTTATCCTGAGGAACCTCCGACTGTGCGGGACGGTGCCGTCCTTCCAACAGAGAAGAGGTTTTCCTGTACTGAGTGCGGGAAGTGTTTCCCTTCTAAATCCAAGCTTAATGTGCATATAAGATCTCATACAGGGGAGAAGCCGTATTCCTGTCCTGAGTGCGGGAAATGTTTTTCACAGAAGTCCAGTCTTTCCACACATCAGAGATCTCACACGGGGGAGAAGCCGTATTCCTGTCCTGAGTGCGGGAAATGTTTTTCACAGAAGTCCGATCTTTCCACACATCAGAGATCTCACACGGGTGAGAAGCCGTATTCCTGTCCTGAGTGCGGGAAATGTTTTTCAGTGAAGTCTGATCTTTACAAACACCAGAGATCTCACACGGGGGAGAAGCCGTATTCCTGCTCTGAGTGTGGGAAATGTTTTTCAGTGAAGTCTGATCTTTACAAACACCAGAGATCTCACACGGGGGAGAAGCCGTATTCCTGTCCTGAGTGTGGGAAATGTTTTTCAGGGAAGTCTGATCTTTACAAACACCAGAGATCTCACACAGGGGAGAAGCCGTATTTCTGTCCTGAGTGCGGGAAATGTTTTTCCCAGAAGTCCAGTCTTTCCACACATCAGAGATCTCACACAGGGGAGAAGCCGTATTCCTGTCCTAAGTGCGGGAAATGTTTTTCCCAGAAGTCCAGTCTTTCAACACATCAGATATCTCACACGGGGGAGAAGCCGTATTCCTGTCCTGAGTGTGGGAAATGTTTTTCAAGGAAGTCCCATCTTTCCACACATCAGAGATCTCACATGGGGGAGAAGCCGTATTCCTGTCCTGAGTGTGGGAAATGTTTTTCAGGGAAGATCTCACACGGGGGAGAAGCCGTATTCCTGTCCTGAGTGTGGGAAATGTTTTTTCTACACATCAGAGATCTCACACGGGGGAAAAGCCGTATTCCTGTCCTGAGTGCGGGAAATGTTTTTCAGTGAAGTCCGATCTTTCCACACATCAGAGATCTCACACGGGGGAGAAGCCGTATTCCTGTCCTGAGTGTGGGAAATGTTTTTCCCAGAAGTCCAGTCTTTCCACACATCAGAGATCTCACACGGGGGAGAAGCCGTATTCCTGTCCTGAGTGTGGGAAATGTTTTTCCCAGAAGTCCAATCTTTCCACACATCAGAGATCTCACACGGGGAGAAGCCGTATTCCTGTCCTGAGTGAGGGAATTGTTCCTCACTGAAGTCCTGTCTTCCTGTACATCAGGGATCCCACACAACCCTCGAGGTGTATTAGTGCCTTGAGTGCGGGAAATGTCTTCTATATGAATGTTGCTGGACATCACAGGTCTCATGTGGGGAAGAAGCACACCCTGATATACACCTCAGATATACTCCATGGCTGATCTCCATCATATAAGAAGCAGGGGGATATATTTGTGGTGAGTGTGTGAAGGGGGGTGTGAGTCCCTGGATGTCCTTTATTATTGGCACGTGCACAGGGAGGACTTGTCTCACAAATATCCCACTTATATTGTGTTTTATCACTCCATGTCAATGTGCTATGTCTATCTAAACAAGGATGGACAATGTCACTTGTGATTTGTAACACTTTGTATTTTATAACTGATTGTTCAATAAGAGAACTTCCAATAAAAACGATTAAAATAGAGAAATGGAGTCATTTCCTTTCATTGATATGTGATGTAAGCTTTGCAAACACTCAGTGTTCTCATTTATTTTTAAATTGTTGAATAAATATGATAAGAATTCACCCGGCTGTGATGAATGTTGTCAATATTTTATCTCATACAGTGATTTCCTATGATCATTGGCTCCCTCTAGTGGCCATAGTGCGGTATTGGTGTATTTTTACTGATGAAAGCCTTTTACGAAAAATTATTCATTATGGCCACTAGATGGAGCTGACCGTCATAGTAAATCACTTTGTTAACCACTTCAGCTCTGGAAGGTTTTCCCCCCTTCATGACCAGGGCATGTTTTCAAATTTAGAGCTGTGCTAAATAGCGCTGGAAATTGCGTGGTTATGCAAAACTTTTAATTTTTTTTATTACATAATATGTATATATATATATTTTTAAATATATTTATTTATATTTTATATAAATAAAAAATGTTGAAAACCTTTTTTTTTTTTACTTCTGTGCTATAATACATATTGAATAAATAAAAAAAATCTAATTTCTTCATAAATTTTGGCTAAAATGTATTCTGCTACTTTTCTTCCCAATAAATGTATATTAATTGGTTTGTGTGAAAGTTTTATAGCATCTACAAACTATGGGATATATATACTGTTTTTTTTTTTATTTTTTATTATTATACCGGTAATGGTGTTGATCAGTGACTTATAGTGGGACTGTGATAGTGCGGTGGACAATCTGACACTAACTGACGCTTGGTGGGAACTGACTAGCTGACACTGATATCACCAGTGACACTAATACAGAGATCAGTGCTAATACTATACACTGTCACTGTACTAATGACACTGGCTGGGAAGGGGATAACATCTAGGGCCAATGAAAGGGATACCTATGTGCCTAACAATGTGTAATGTGTGTACTGTGTGCTGATTTTAATAGGAGACCCCTAAATGTCAGGAGATGTTTTTTTTTTAACCCCTTCAATCCCGACACTTATACACCTTCCTTCCCAGACAGATTTTCAGCTTTCAGCACTCTCACATTTTCAATGATAACTGTGCGGTCGTGTGACGCTGTACCCAAACAATTTTTTTTCCTACAAATAGAGCTTTCTATTGGTGGTATTTGATCACTTCTGCATTTTTTATTTTTTGCGCTACAAACTTGTAAATAGCTAAAAAGTATATAGGATGTATATTCTATATAAATATATAAATAAATAGGTTAAAAAGCCGGTTTGGATCTATACGTTTAAAAACTAAAGTTTATAGGTAAATAAATTTAAAATAATTACCAATCAAAAAAAGGGAATAAAATTATGTTATATTAAATAGATAATATAAAATTAGCCGCACACCGGAATTAAAATAGGAAATTTACATAATGGAACAGATACATTAATAATCACTAAAAAAACAATTTAAGTCAAAATCAATATTTAACCCATTGGGTGCTAATGTTTTCATTATATATATCCATTGAGATTCTTTTTGGCTTATTGTTCTAATCTTGTGATCAGGAGGAATTGCACAACTGAGGCAGATTATGAAACCCAAGCTGCCTTTATTGGACAGAGATTTATCACAAAAGGCTACGGCCAACGGTTTGTGGAAAAACAAATGAACCGGGTACAAACCATGGAGAGAAAAATAATGATACATGGAAAGGAGAAAACATATCAACAAACGGAGGCACCAGCTTTCATTTTAGATTACAATGTACAACATAAAGATGTGGAAAAAATATTCAAGAAGCACTGGCACATCTTGAAAGGAGATAAACACTTGCAAAGTATTTCACCTGATCGACCAGTGATCCTATACAAACGAGCCGCCATATTAAGAGATCCAATTATAAAAAAGGTGGTGGACCCGCCCATTAAGAATCAATTCACATTTTTTAAAGGCAAAGGATTTTACCCCTGCAAATATTGTTTTGCTTGCCAACATTCTAAAACATTCCAAAGTAAAAAGGATGAATTTCAAGTAACAAGCATAGCAAATCCTACCCAATTAGGGATTTTATCAGTTGACACACAGAGGGGGTCGTATGTGTTCTACAATGTTCATGCAAGCTACAATATGTAGGCAGAACAAAACGAGAATTGAAGGCGAGAATAACAGAGCATATACAGAACGTAATCAAGGGGTTTCCGAAACACAAAGTCTCTAGACACAAAAACGATCCAACAGAGCTAATGTTTTAGGGGATAGAAAGATACAATAGATCATGGAGAGGGGATCACAAGATTAGAAGAATAAGCAAAAAAGAATCTTAATGGATATATAAAATGAAAACATTAGCACCCAATGGGTTAAATATTGATTTTGACTTAAATTGTTTTATTAGTGATTATTAATGTATCTGTTCCGTTATGTAAACTTCCTATTTTACATCTGGTGTGCGGCTAATTTTATATTATCTATTTATTATAATATAATTGTATCCCCTTTTTTTGATTGGTAATTATTTCAAATTTATTTACCTATAAACTTTAGTTTTTAAGCGTATAGATCCAAACCGGCTTTTTAACCTATTTATTTATATATTTATAGAGAATATACATACTATATACTTTTTAGCTATTTACAAGTAAGGATGTCATATTTGAATTTGTCCACAAGATGTCATACATATTTATATTCGGAGAGCCGGATCAGTACCTATAATATACCACAAGATGTCCCCATATATATTAGGCATGGTAAAACGTCCATTTATAGTATGCACGTTTAATATACTAATATATGCCATCTTGATCTGAGCAACATATGGTCATGAGTAAGGTTAAGCTAACAGATCTTGAGTAAGGTTAAGCTAACAGATTCATTTCTGTTATCTTATTTAAATTTTTTCTGGCCTTTGGCGATGCACTGCCGCTTAATATAGATAACCACTAACAATACCTGATGGTCTCCAACAAAATGGCGTTTTTGTCACTTCCTGTTCATTTCGATATAAATGGATGGATGTATCATCCAATCTGGTTCCCTGAGGAAGTCACGAGGTGCGTAACTTGACGTAACACGCGGGTAGGCAACCGGTAAACAACGCGGACCGGAAGTAGGTGCTGCGGACAGGAAATTCATTGTCTATCTACACACATAGCTGTACACTTATATGGCCTACTTTTTCTTTCAATAGTTTTTTATTGAGTTTTTTCAAAAAGAGATACATACAACAAAATGAGAATACAGGTAATAGCATGAGTAAACAATTACCATAACATTGAAACGAATAACAACCAAAGCAGTAAAATCAACATCTCTATGACGTGTCCTAAGGTTGTGCTCAAAACAGACGAGCCTGAAAAGAGGGGTGGCCCCCCCGACCCAGCACCCCTAATGGGATCTAGCTGTGCCGGGTGAAGGAGAACAGCCCCCCCAGGCGGGGTCAGACATCCAGAGACATGTTACCCGATGACAGAAGTACGTCCTCAAGAAATATAAATCCAAAGCAATTTGCACATTAGGAAGTGTCCAGAGTAAGGATCATTAAACAAACGCTAGACTACGAGACATGCGGAATAATAAAGGCGAACGGATTGCTAAAACAAGAGATCAAAACACTAGTGAATCAGTTAGAACAACATGTGGGAGAAGTCCAACACTAGAGATACGGCATGTGGTAGAAGTGACATCTCCATACTATATAAGGAAACCATTTCCTGTATAACAGGCCAATAGGAGGAAAAGTAAGGGAAAGAAAAGATGAAAGGAGGGAAAAAAGGGTTAGAAAGGAAGAGAAGGAGCAAGCGTGCAAAACTCATCCACCGACGGCACCCAGTTTAAGACTAGTCGGTGGTCGGCAAAGACATGTATCTAGACCAGGGAGCCCAGATAGCATTCTTCTTGACTCCACCGCTAAACACGATGCTAACTGTTTTATTCTGGGTCATGATCCATGAAATCTTTCTTTTAACCAGGAGAAGAGAAACAGTTGGTGTTTTCCAAGCCCATGCTATTGTGAGTTTCGTTCCAAGGAACATGAACATAATGAGTCTTTGGGTCAGACGAGGAGTATTTGGGCAAGGAAAATTTAATAGAGCAATGAGAGGAGATTTTTGGATCGGTAAATCGGTAATTTTCCTAATAATCTTAAATATTTTATTCCAGAGACTCCTGATCTTGGGGCAGTCCCACCAGATAAGCATCATAGACCCCACATGTCCGCAGTTGCGGAAACTCAATGGAGAAGCATCAGAGTAAATTTTGGAGAGTCTCAGGGGGACCATGTACCAACTCATGAGGATTTTCAGGTTAGCTTCAATTAGTGTTATGTTCAAAATTACCTTTGAAGCTGCTGTAGAAGCTCTGTGCCATTCTTAGACATGGGAACTGTCAAAAAATTTGTTTTGTTTTGTTTCGTTCCGTTTCGTATATAAAAAAAATTGTAATTCGTGTACGAAATTCCGTTCGAATTCGTACGAAATACGAATTCGTAGGAAATACGAATTCGTAGGAAATACGAATTCGTACGAAATACGAATTCGTATGAAATACGGATTTCGTATGAAATACGGATTTCGTACGAATCGTAATTTTTTTTTCGAATTGTTACGAATCGTTAGTAAAGTTACGAATCGTTATGAATCGTTACAAATCGTTAACGCGGCTAATGAATTGTCGGTTCTCGTAACACAGAGAACAATTCGAATCCAACTACAAATATCGAATTTTAATTTCAAGTTACGAATCGTTACGAATCGTTACGAATCGTTAGTAAAGTTACGAATCGTTACGAATCGTTAACGCGGCTAATGAATTGTCAGTTCCCTTAACACAGAAAACAATTTGAATCCAACTACAAATATCGAATTTCAACTAATATGAAAGAAATTATTATAGCGGATATAACGAATGCTTCAAATGATTCGAATGAATTCGAGATTCAGTATATGTAATATTGAGAACTGTTCCTGCACAAAGTGTCATTTTTGCAGGAAAAGAAGCTATTTAAAATCACTCGCGGCTAATGAATTGTCGGCTCTGTAACACAGAGTCATTCATTGATAAAAAAAAAAGCGTGGGGGTCCCCCCAAATTCAATAACCAGGCCCTTCAGGTCTGGTATGGATATTTAGGGGAACCCCAGCCAAAAAAATAAAAATGGCGTGGGGTCCTCCCTAAATATCCATACCAGACCCTTCAGGTCTGGGATGGATTTTAAGGGGAACCCCGGCCAAAAAAAAAATGGCGTGGGGTCCCCCTCAAAATCCATACCAGACCCTTTATCCGACCACGCAACCTGGCAGGCCGCAGGAAAAGAGGGGGGGACGAGAACGGCCCCCTCCCTCCTGAACCGTACCAGGCCACATGCCCTCAACATTGAGAGGATTTCTTTGATGAGGACAAAGGCCTCATCCCCACAACCCTGGCCGGTGGTTGTGGGGGTCTGCGGGCGGGGGGCTTATCGGAATCTGGAAGCCCCCTTTAACAAGGGGACCCCCAGATCCCCCCCCCCTGTGTGAAATGGTAAGGGGGTACAAAAGTACCCCTACCATTTCACCAAAAAAGTGACAAAAATGGTAAAAATGACAGGAGACGGTCTTTGGTAATTCCTTTATTAAAATCTTCTTTCTTCTGCTCTTCCTTCTTCCTTTCTTCATCCTTCGGTTTCTTCATCTTCTCCCTCCGGCATCTTCTTCCATCTTCTTCATCCATCATCTTCCATCATCTTCCCTATGGCTTTCCCCATGACGTCAGAGGGGGGTGGGGTCACCAGGTGCCCTCCGTTATAAAATACCTGTCAGCTGGAGCGAAGCCTCACACAGGAGGAGCCTCCCATTGCGAGGAGCGGCCCGACAGAAGAACAGACGCCGACGCCATGGAAGAAGATGCCGGACGAGAAGGACGAGAAGACCAGCGCAAGAAGAAGCGGATCGGAGGAAGAAAAAGATGGAAGAAGAAGATGGAAGAAGATGCCGGAAGGAGAAGATGAAGAAACCGAAGGATGAAGAAAGGAAGAAGGAAGAAGACCTAAAGAAAGAAGATTTTAATAAAGGAATTGTCAAAGACCATCTCCTGTAATTTTTACCATTTGTGTCACCTTTTTTGGTGAAATGGTAGGGGTACTTTTGTACCCCGTTACCATTTCACACAGGGGGGGCGGGATCTAGTGGTCCCCTTGTTAAAGTTGGCTTCCAGATTCCGATAAGCCCCCCGCCCGCAGACCCCCACAACCAATGGCCAGGGTTGTGGGGATGAGGCTCTTGTCCTCATCAACATGGGGACAAGGTGCTTTGGGGGTCTCAGACCCCCAAAGCACCCTCCCAATGTTGAGGGCATGTGGCCTGGTACGGTTCAGGAGGGGGGAGGCGCTCTTGTCCCCCCCTCTTTTCCTGCGGCCTGCCAGGTTGTGTGCTCGGATAAGGGTCTGGTATGGATTTTGAGGGGGATCCCACGCCATTTTTTTTGCCCGGGGTTCCCCTTAAAATCCATCCTAGACCTGAAAGGTCTGGTATGGATTTTTAGGGGGACCCCTACGTCATTTTTTTTATTTGGAGCGGGGGTTCCCCTTAATATCCATAGCAGACCTGAAGGGCCTGGTTATTGAATTTTGGGGGCTCCCCACGCTTTTTTTTTATCAATGACTTTCAATGAATGACTGTTCTCTGTGTTACGGATCTGACAATTCATTTGCCGCAATTGATTTTAAATAGCTTTTTTTCCTGCAAAAATGACACATTGTACAGAGACAGTTCTAAGCACGGGAAACATGCGCCCCTTCACAGGCATACTATACAGAACAATTTGAATCCAACAACTACTACCAAATATCGAATTTCAACTAATATGAAAGAAATTATAATAGCGGATATAACGAATGCTTTGAATGATTCGAATGAATTTGAGATTCAGTATATCTAATATAGAGAACTGTTCCTGCACAATGTAATTTTTGCAGGAAAAAAAGCTATTTAAAATCACTTGCAGGTAATGAATTGTCGGCTCGGTAACACAGAGAACAGTCATTCATTGAAAGTCATTGATAAAAAAAAACCTTCAGGTCTGCTATGGATATTAAGGGTAACCCCCGCTTCAAATAAAAAAAAAAATTATGTAGGGGTCCCCCTTAATATCCATACCAGACCCTTCAGGTCTGGGATGGATTTTAAGGGGAACCCCAGGCAAAAAAAATGGCGTGGGGTCCCCCTCAAAATCCATACCAGACCCTTTATCCAAGCACGCAACCTGGCAGGCCGCGGGAAAAGAGGGGGGGACGAGAGCGCCCCCCCTCCCTCCTGAACCGTACCAGGCCACATGCCCTCAACATTGGGAGGGTGCATTGGGGGTCTGAGACCCCCAAAGCACCTTGTCCCCATGTTTATTGGGACAAGGGCCTCATCCCCACAACCCTGACCATTGGTTGTGGGGGTCTGCGAGCGGGGGGTTTATCGGAATCTGGAAGCCCCCTTTAACAAGGAGACCCCCAGATCCCGCCCCCCCTGTGTGAAATGGTAAGGGGGTACATTTCACCAAAAAAGTGTCAAAAATGGTAAAAATGACAGGAGACGGTCTTTGACAATTCCTTTATTAAAATCATCTTTCTTCTGCTCTTCCTTCTTGCTTTCTTCATCCTTCGGTTTCTTCATCTTCTCCTTCCGGCATCTTCTTCTTCCATCTTCTTCTTCCTCCAATCCACTTCTTCTTGCGCTGGTCTTCTCGTCCTTCTCGTCCGGCATCTTCTTCCATGGCGTCTTCGTCCGTTCTTCTGTCGGGCCGCTCCTCGCAATGGGAGGCTCCCGCTGTGTGAGGCTTCGCTCCGGCTGACAGGTCTTTCATAACGGAGGGCACCTGGTGACCCCGCCCCCTCTGACGTCATGGGGAAAGCCATAGGGAAGTCCCCATGACGTCCCCGTGCATCAGAGGGGGGCGGGGTCACCAGGTGCCCTCCGTTATAAAAGACCTGTCAGACGCAGCGAAGCCTCACACAGCGGGAGCCTCCCATTGCGAGGAGCGGCCCGAGAAGAGACACCGATGCCATGGAAGAAGATGCCGGACGAGAAGGACGAGAAGACTGGAGCAAGAAGAAGCGGATTGGAGGAAGAAGATGATGGAAGAAGATGCCGGAAGGAGAAGATGAAGAAACCGAAGGATGAAGAAAGGAAGAAGGAAGAGCAGAAGAAAGAAGATTTTAATAAAGGAATTGTCAATGACCGTCTCCTGTCATTTTTACTATTTTTGTCACTTTTTTGGTGAAATGGTAGGGGTACTTTTGTACCCCCTTACGAGTTCATACAGGGGGGGCGGGATCTGGGGGTACCCTTGTTAAAGGGGGCTTCCAGATTCCGATAAGCCCCCCACCCGCAGACCCCCACAACCACCGGGCACGGTTGTGGGGATGAGGCCCTTGTCCTCATCAACATGGGGACAAGGTGCTTTGGGGGGGACCCCAAAGCACCCTCCCAATGTTGAGGGCATGTGGCCTGGTACGGTTATGGAGGGAGGGGGGGCCGCTCTCGTCCCCCCCTCTTTTCCTGCGGCCGGCCAGGTAGCATGCTCGGATAAAGGGTCTGGTATGGATTTTGAGGGGGACCACACGCCATTTTTTTTTTTTTTTTGGCTGGGGTTCCCCTTAATATCCATAGCAGACCTGAAGGGCCTGGTTATTGAATTTGGGGGGACCCCCATGCTTTTTTAATTTTTTTTATATCAATGAATGACTGTTCTCTGTGTTACAGAGCCGACAATTCATTAGCCGGCAATAGCCGCAAATGATTTTAAATAGCTTTTTTTCCTGCAAAAATGACACTTTGTCATTCAAATCATTCGAATTCATTTGAATCATTAGTTATATCCGCTATAATAATTTCTTTCATATTAGATGAAATTCAATATTTGGTAGTCGGATTCGAATAATTTGGCGACAAAATTCGTAAACGGAATTTCGTATTCCGTACGGAATTCGTATTCGAAAAAATTCGTACTACGGATTCGCAAATTTGTACGAATTTCAAAAAATTCGTATGAATTACGAATTTGTACGAAACTAATCGCACATGTCTAGCCATTCTGCAACACTCCGTGTATGTTGTAAATCATTTTCCCAGTCTCTCATGTAGAGTGTTTTGGTATTAGCTTGAGCAAGTGATTGGTAAATGACATATGGCCTACTTTTAATGTAAGCAGCCCATTTGCACATATTAAAGTTCCTTTATTTAGTTGGGTAATATAGTATTTGAGCCCTATTTCTTTGCATATCCATATCAATATGGAACACGAGCGGTCACCGATCCAGTACCCTTAAAGGACCATGCCACAAGGGGGAGCAGACCAGTAAATATCACTGAAGCGTTTTACATACACCCTGAAGGTAAGAGCTCTGTGAGCACGTTTATGGATATACAATCTACTGCTGTTCACTGGAAGGACCTATTAAGAATGGAGGCTTCGGATTTTTGGCTATAATCCCATTTCTGGCTGAAGGATTTGAGCACACTTATGCACTTTATATTTCTATTTGTGTGAACTATATAATTTGTGCATTTTGTGCACACCACACTGGACATTTGAACATACGGCAGTGGTCTGTATGTAACTGATCCACTGGATACATTTTTTGTTATATATTCCACAGTATTGTTTAATTAATAGCACTTTATTGGAAGCACTTTCTTTATGCACTTTATTTGATGTATGTATTGGATATTATTATTTATTGAACGTAGCACCTTAGTGATCTATTGATCTTAGCACTTTAGTGTATACACACAAGTTCACATTGGCATACCAGCACTTTATTTTAGAGACTCGTCTTTTATGATATGCGCCGAGTCATGTACACCTCAGTACACATTTATATTTACTTATATTGATTTGTGATCACTATTAGACTCAGCAGCATTTCAACTCACTATTATTTTTATATTAGTAGCGCAGAAGTCCATTTTCAAAATCACTACAGAGCCGACTTCCTGAAAATTCAATTTGGCTTTTCTCTTCAATGGTAAGGAATTTCACAAATGTAATAACTGTTTAGTGTGTTGTGTGTGTGTGTGTGGGGGGGGGGGGGGTGATGTACTAATGGGGGATTTTTGTTGCCAATCCTGGAGTTCTGCCTTAAAGATTCAAATAGACCTCTGGCAGTTAAGGTTGGTAAGGTGAGGTAGATGGGATCACTCTGCTGTGATCACACTCTAAACATTAGAGCTCCCCCTAGCTGCAGCCTGGTAATAGCATTGCTAGAAGGTCTATTCATTGAGCTGCTCCATATTTCCCGTCTTTAACCACTTCCCGCCCACCATATAGCAAAATGTCAGCCAGGAAGTGGTTTCATTATCCTGACTGAGCGTCACATGACATCCAGCAGGATAAGCCGCGACACATCGCATTCTGACACACCGCATCTCCGATCGAGGGAAAGAGCCTCTGACGGAGACTCTCTACCACGTGATCAGCCGTGTCCAATCACATCTAATCACAGTGTAAACAGGAAAAGCCGTTTATCGCACTGACAGGCGGGAGTAGAGGAGAGCCAATCAGCTGCTCTCCTAACAGGGGGGTCTGCGCTGATTATCAGTGCAGCCCCCCGAAGATGCCCACCCAGGACCACCAGGGATGCCCACCCATGGCCACCGAGTAAGCCTACTAGAGCCCACCAGGGATGGCAATCATTGCTCATTAGGGATGCCACTCTGTGCCCATCTGTGATGCCTGCCAGCGCCTCTGATCAGTGCTGCCTATGCATGCCGCCCATCAGTGCTGCCTATACGTGCCCTCCAGTGCCACCTATCAGTGCCACCTATCTGTGCTGCCTATCAGTGCCACATATAAGTGCCACCTCATCAGTGCCAATCAGTGCAGCCTCCTCAGTGCCCGTCAGTGAAGGATCAAACTTACTTATTTACAAACTTTTGTAACAGAAACAAAGAAAAACTTTTTATTTTTTTTTCAAAGTCAATCGCTCTTTTTTATTTGTAGCGCAAAAAATAAAAAATGCAGAAGTGATCAAATACCACCAATAGAAAGCTCTATTTGTAGCAAAAAATTGTTGTTTGGGTACAGCGTCACACGACCGCAGAATTTTCATTGAAAATGTGAGAGCGCTGAAAGCTGAAAATCGGTCTGGCCAGGAAGGTGTATAAGTGTCCGGGATTGAAGGGGTTAAAAACACATCTCCTGACATTTAGGGGTCTCCTAGTAAAATCAGCACACAGTACACACATTACACATTGTTAGGCACATAGGTATCCCTTTCATTGCCCCTAGATGTTATCCCCTTCCCAGCCAGTGTCATTAGTACAGTGACAGTGTATAGTATTAGCACTGATCTCTGTATTAGTGTCACTGGTGATGTCAGTGTCAGCTAGTCAGTTCCCACCCAGCGTCAGTTAGTGTCAGATTGTCCATCGCACTATCACAGTCCCACTATAAGTCACTGATCACCACTATTACCGGTATAATAATAAAAACATTTCAGTATATATATCCCATATTTTGTAGATGCTATAAAACTTTCACACAAACCAATTAATATACATTTATTGGGATTTTTTTTATTACCAAAGACAAGTAGCAGAATACATTTTGGCCAAAATTTCTGAAGACATTTTTTTTATTTATTCGATATGTATTATAGTACAAAAGTAAAAAAGAAAAATTTTCAAATTTTTTTATTTATATAAAATATAAACAAATGTATTAATAAAAATAATTAATAAATAATTATATTTATTTATATTTATTATGTAATACATTTTTTTTTTCAAAAGTTTTGCATAACCAGGCACTATTTAGTACAGCTCTAAATTTGAAAAAATGGCCTGGTCATGAAGGGGGGGGGGGGAGCTGAAGTGGTTAACAAAGTGATTTCCTATGACGGCCATAATGAATTATTTTTCGTAAAAGGCTTCCATAAGTAAAAATACACCAATTTAATGAAAATTATTATAAATTTTATTGATAAAAAAGTATAAAAGTCATCCAAGATGTCTGACAGCAGGATGCACAATACATAATATGCATGACAGTTCAAATAACATAACAGAAAAAAATTATACAAAAAATGACATAATGATGAAAGACAACATTGAACAAAAGAGTGTGTACAAAATACGGTACTAGTTCTCTCCCGGAGGTATGTGACCCCCGAATACTCGACGCGTTTCCAGTTACCCAAATATGGGAGCCTTCGTCAGGAGTAGGGAGTTAAATTTGTATCTGAGAAGTACCTGTCGCTCTAGAAGATGCAAGAGAGAAAGGGAAACCATAAACAGGGGATTTGTTGTCACTGTTAGGCATGAGTCAAAGTATCAACAAGAAACCAGATATTCTAAGAGAATGTTTCATGTACAAGGTATTGTTATAGTTGAATCACAGCAAGTCATAGCATTGGCATTACAAATATATATAGCTGTACTTGAATGGGATGAGAAAAGAGCGTGTACCTGACACTGGTGTGGCTCTCTTCCTCTTCTCCTGGTCGGATGACACATATATCCTTATCTTTATTATCACCGGCAATGGGGTGAATATGATATAGACAGTGCTGTCTCTGGTTTCCTTCTTTCCTTGCTATTTGAGTGATCTTTATAACCACACTTTCTTTTAAAACAAACACCATTCGGGATCTTTTCTCATTACTGGTACAGATATCATATATGCAGGGATATATTATTAACCCTTTTTCCCTCAATATACACCACAAACAGACCCAGCTTTTCGAACATAAAGTCCATTTAAAAGACCATCCACTACGGATCCAACCCAGTGTGTGCTGCAGCACTTGGGGGGCGCACGCTCTTTTCTCATCCCCCGTTGGTATACAATCCATCGGTCCACAAACTTCGACTCCAATGTGGTACGTGGTAATATATATATATCTTTGATACATCGCATAGCACATCCAGTAGGGCTTACCCTGCAAGTACAGCTATATATATTTGTAATGCCAATGCTATGACTTGCTGTGATTCAACTATAACAATACCTTGTACATGAAACATTCTCTTAGAATATCTGGTTTCTTGTTGATACTTTGACTCATGCCTAACAGTGACAACAAATCCCCTGTTTATGGTTTCTCTTTCTCTCTTGCATCTTCTAGAGCGACAGGTACTTCTCAGATACAAATTTAACTCCCTACTCCTGACGAAGGTTCCCATATTCGGGTAACTGGAAACGCGTCGAGTATTCGGGGGTCACAAACCTCAGGGAGAGAACTAGTACCGTATTTTGTACACACTCTTTTGTTCAATGTTGTCTTTCATCATTATGTCATTTTTTGTATAATTTTTTTCTGCTATGTTATTTGAACTGTCATGCATATTATGTAT
This sequence comes from Lithobates sylvaticus, assembly GCA_028564925.1. NCBI lineage: Eukaryota > Metazoa > Chordata > Amphibia > Anura > Ranidae > Lithobates > Lithobates sylvaticus. Next base: position 628,920,881 of record CM053027.1, on the reverse strand, counting down.
TGTGCATCCTGCTATCAGACATCTTGGATGACTTTTATACTTTTTTATCAATAAAATTTATAATAATTTTCATTCAAATTCTGGTGAGAGTGGTGTTCTACTTAAAGTCCCAACCATAGGGGTTTCTTTTTTGTCTACTTAATGGGATGAGATCACCACCTAGTTATATCTATCTCACTGCGGGAGTTCGCCTTAATTCTTTTCCATTATGGCCACTAGAGGGAGCCAATGGTCATAGGAAATCACTGTATGAGATAAAATATGGACAACATTCATCACAGCCGGGTGAATTCTTATCATATTCATTCAACAATTTAAAAAAAATGAGAACACTGAGTGTTTGCAAAGCTTACATCACATATCAATGAAAGGCAATGACTCCATTTTTCTATTTTAATGGTTTTTATTGGAAGTTCTCTTATTGAACAATCAGTTACAAAATACAAAGTGTTACAAATCACAAGTGACATTGTCCATCCTTGTTTAGATAGACATAGCACATTGACATGGAGTGATAAAACACAATATAAGTGGGATATTTGTGAGACAAGTCCTCCCTGTGCACGTGCCAATAATAAAGGACATCCAGGGACTCACACCCCCCTTCACACACTCACCACAAATATATCCCCCTGCTTCTTATATGATGGAGATCAGCCATGGAGTATATCTGAGGTGTATATCAGGGTGTGCTTCTTCCCCACATGAGACCTGTGATGTCCAGCAACATTCATATAGAAGACATTTCCCGCACTCAAGGCACTAATACACCTCGAGGGTTGTGTGGGATCCCTGATGTACAGGAAGACAGGACTTCAGTGAGGAACATTTCCCTCACTCAGGACAGGAATACGGCTTCTCCCCATGTGAGATCTCTGATGTGTGGAAAGATTAGACTTCACTGAAAAACATTTCCCGCACTCAGGACAGGAATACGGCTTCTCCCCGGTGTGAGATCTCTGATGTGTGGAAAGACTGGACTTCCTTGAAAAACATTTCCCACACTCAGGACAGGAATACGGCTTCTCCCCCGTGTGAGATCTCTGGTGTTTGTAAAGATCAGACTTCCCTGAAAAACATTTCCCGCACTCAGGACAGGAATACGGCTTCTCCCCGGTGTGAGATCTCTGATGTGTGGAAAGACTGGACTTCCTTGAAAAACATTTCCCACACTCAGGACAGGAATACGGCTTCTCCCCCGTGTGAGATCTCTGGTGTTTGTAAAGATCAGACTTCTGGGAAAAACATTTCCCGCACTCAGGACAGGAATACGGCTTCTCCCCCGTGTGAGATCTTTGGTGTTTGTAAAGATCAGACTTCCCTGAAAAACATTTCCCGCACTCAGGACAGGAATATGGCTTCTCCCCCATGTGAGATCTCTGATGTGTGGAAAGATGGGACTTCTGGGAAAAACATTTCCCGCACTCAGGACAGGAATACGGCTTCTCCCCCGTGTGAGATCTCTGATGTGTGGAAAGACAAGACTTCCTTGAAAAACATTTCCCGCACTCAGAACAGGAATACGGATTCTCCCCCGTGTGAGATCTCTGATGTCTAGAAAGATCGGACTTCTGTGAAAAACATTTTCCGCACTCAGAACAGGAATACGGCTTCTCACCCGTGTGAGATCTCTGATGTGTGGAAAGATGGGATGTCTGTGAAAAACATTTCCCGCACTCAGAACAGGAATACGGCTTCTCCCCCGTGTGAGATCTCTGATGTGTGGAAAGATCAGACTTCTGTGAAAAAAATTTCCTGCACTCAGAACAGGAATACAGCTTCTCACCGGTGTGAGATCTCTGATGTGTGGAAAGATTGGACTTCTGTGAAAAACATTTCCCGCACTCAGGACAGGAATATGGCTTCTCCCCCGTGTGAGATCTCTGGTGTTTGTAAAGATCAGACTTCCCTGAAAAACATTTCCCGCACTCAGGACAGGAATACGGCTTCTCCCCCGTGTGAGATCTCTGATGTGTGGAAAGATTGGACTTCTGTGAAAAATATTTCCCGCACTCAGGACAGGAATATGGCTTCTCCCCCGTGTGGGATCTCTGATGTTTGGAAAGATCGGACTTTTGTGAAAAATATTTCCCGCACTCAGGACAGGAATACGGCTTCTCTCCTGTATGAGATCTTTTATGCATATTAAGATTGGATTTATAATGGAAACACTTCCCGCACTCAGTACAGGAAAACCTCTTCTCTGTTGGAAGGACGGCACCGTCCCGCACAGTCGGAGGTTCCTCAGGATAAGAGGAAGACGATGGTCCATCTACACTGTGTGGTGCCGGATGGACATTTGAGGTGGTCGGGTTTTCTCCTGGACTATACTGTGTGATGTCCTCATCTTCTACTTCACAGTCTGGAGACAAAGTGAGACAATCCTCTGAGGTTTTCCTCATCTCCCGTCCATCTACTAAAATAGAAATACAAAGATTATTACTAGACATGAGCTGATTGGTTCCCCTAAACCAAGACTCCGCCCACATCAGGCAGCTTTGTCTCTGAGGATCTTACAATTCCCCCCTCAAGGTAACTAGTAAATGGGTCCTCTGATCTCCTAGCAGATCATTTCTTTATTCATGGACCTTAGTCAGAGAGTGAGGACACAACGAGAACTGTCTATTATAGGAGTGACAGTGATGAGGGGATTATAGGACGAGTGTCCCCTCCCCCTCTATCACTCATCACCATCTTCCCAACACAAGAAGTACTGAACTCCCGGATAAAGTCATGAATAACAGCGGGGCTGAGCCCCACCAGAGGTCAGAGAGTGAGGATGGGGGGAGAACAACCAAGATGAAGACTGGACTGATCCTGAAGACCCCCATCATTGGGTTATTGACTCCTCCCTCATTATCACTTTCTATTTAAGGTTCCAAAGTTTGAGGATGTTATCACATTATTATAAACATGTAAAAGTCTGTGCTCCAATCACATCATCAGATATAAAATCAATTAAAGATTAATTCCTTGATTAAACGTTCATTTTTTGATCGATCAAAATTCTTTTGATTGGTACTCACCTCTCTCCGCCGGCTTCCGGGTCTTCAGGGAGACAGATATTTCTATGTAATAAAGTGAGAGATGTTATAGATCTATACTATGTGGAGAGTTCTTCTTGTCTCGGGGCTGAGACTATACAGCGGGGGGTCAGCAACCTGTAGATCACGACTACGTGACTGGTAGATCTCGGTCTGGGCTTGCTGACCCGCCGATGTCTCCTCTGTAGTGCCACCTCCAGTGCCATGCAGAGTGATACCAACTGCACTCCACCTCTAATCCCGGCTAGTGGTCTCCAGAGTGGTGCCAGCAGCAGAAGGAAGAGATCTTCAGGTCAATGTGAAGCACCGAGCATATTAGTATAAGGCTGCTTTCACAGTGATGTGCTGCGGTTTACCCACACCGCGGGTGCAGTGCAGTGTACCTGCAGCTTTCCTGGGGGTTTGCTGCACTTATCCATAGACTTCTATTATATCCTGCGGGTTTGCTGCACTTTCTGAATGCAGGAGTTTTGATACGATTTCAGAAAGTGCCCCACACCTGCAGGATATAATAGAAGTCTATGGCAAAGTGCAGCTAACCCAGGAAAGCTGCAGATGCACTGCGCTGCACCTGTGGTGCAGGTAAACTGCAGCACATCAGTGTGAAAGCAGCCTTATAGGGGGCTCAGAACAGTAAGGGTTCATTTACATTTGTAGTTTGGGGGGTGGTAAAACCCCATAGTAAAAATGTGTTTTTATCACCCCTGCCCCCAACCACATCCTCTTTAGCTGCAGTGGCCATATGTTGCCTCCTCACCACCTGATTTACACCCATGATTGCGGTGCAATGCACACTATTGTGACACAGTATTATGGCAATTAGAGGGTTAAATCAGGTTTGAGGAGGTGACACTGGGCAATACTGTGCCCGGTGATCTTTGACTTTTCCCATGTTGTTCAGGTAGATCTCCACCTCGTTAAGGTTGCCTACCTCTGCTATACAGACATATCCCTCCACCCGGCACTGCCAGCAAACAACACAACTAGTAACCCCGGGAGAATTCCTCTGTCAGAGATCTCGCTAGATCCGGGTATGGGACAGAAGACCTAAGACACAGACCCCAGATGTCTAAGACAAGCAACACCTATAGAGAAAATCAACATTTTGCTGCCAGCTGAACCCCCAGAATCTCCATAAATCCATCCTAGATACATGAACTGTGTCTGCAGCACAGAGAAGGAAGATTATCGGAGAGAAATACAGGAATACAGGACGGGGAACACAGCTCAGGAAAGTGACCAGGGGATTACAGGCTGATATCACCCAGTCCCCGCCCTACTCTGGACCAATCAGTGAGCAGTATGGGTGGAGGAATGTATTTAGTGTTAATGACCCACCTGTGCTGATCTCTGTAGGAGTGTCCTCCTCTATAAATGTCCCCGTTATTCCATCCTCCTCCATAGACTGCTGATCATCCCTCACATACATCTCTTCTTCTTCTGCTTTAACCTCAAATTCTATATCGATTGGATCTCCACTCTAAATCAGGAAAATGAGAGAAAATATCATCTGTAAGATATAAGCTTTATTACTGTGACATCACATATATAAAATCCACACATCTCCATCCATGTTCTAGATGCTCCGTCCCACCAACCTTGTAATAATGAGGGATGGTGAGATCTTCCTGTGTGGAATCTCGTGAATACAGAGGATGGTGACATCTCTCTGGGGGGTTCATGTAGCTGGATGTCTCCACCATGGTGTCCTGGTACAGATCTTTGTGTTCTTTTAGGAACTTTGACTCCTCCATAACCCCATCCTCCTCATCATCCTCTTCTTTTATCTCTTCTTTAACATCAACTTCAGAATCACTGAGGTTTCCACTCTGAATATATAATAAAAATGACACCAATTATAATGTAGTAAGGTCCCGGCCCCCTTTGGTCTAATGAGAACCTCCAGAGTTAGGCAGAGCTGACATCCTTCTTTGGAGAGTGGGTTACGAGACATGGTGGGTGCAAGATAAGGTAGATTAATGGGCGCCAGACACTTCTTGAATGCCAAGAGATTTATTGTCTCTTGAACAGAACTGTGGGAGAGAGGGTTAGGGCCAGGACACCCTTAGTAGTTGCAATGTTAATTGGCAGACTCTGAGACTTCTATAGGTAGACAACCATGCAGGGAAAGGCATCCAGCAAGACGCCACATCTGCACGAGTAGAGCCGCCATCTCCTATGGCAACAGTCTTATAACAGTTTCTAACACAAGTTGTAACAAACTTCTTTACTTCCTCTACAATCTCCTTTTGTAGATCTTCACTCCACTGAGCTCCCAGTCTCTCTCACTGGACTTGCTGATCCACTGCCACTGGATCCCCTGAGCTCTTCCAACCTTCTCACACAGTATCTTCCTCAAGAGTCACCCCCGCTTCCCTGCTGGGTCCCTAGCTTGGCACTTACAGATACCCCTCAAGTGTCACCCCGCTGGCCAGCTTGGTCCCTGACTTGACACACAAGGCTTCTCTGCAAGCGTCACCTCCGCTGGTTGGGTCCCTGGCTTGGCACCTGCTGAAGTTTCCCAATTCTTCACCATCCCCGGTTGGTGAGAATGCTGCTCTGGTACTTGCTTCAGCTACTCACATTGGTCCCTAATAATAAGGTGGATGGTCCCTTAGTGGCGACAGCTTCCCCTCTACCTCCGTCCATGACTGGTTCTCCGGCCATCAGAACCGTCACTTCTGGTTGGACTGCAAGCCGCAGTCCTAACCCTACGCTGATCTCTTGTTTCTGGATAGTCCCTCAGACAGCCTAGCAGCCAGACATCCCCGGGATAGGCCTCAGGCTCTGGCCTAGCAGCCCGGGGTAGCACAACACACATCCACCCAGACAGCCATCAGGATGGCACATAACACTGATCACCTGACCTCACCCAAATAAATAGGCTCTCCCAGCAGGCCAAGGGATTCAAGAAAATTGTGGCCCATTGGCTGAGACACCCCATCTATTCCTAATCTGTCCTTGCAATTCCCTTGTCTTATCTAATGCCACCAGATACCCGGCCACCTAGTGCCAGAAGAGAGAAGTGCATCATTCAGCAAATAAATTTAGGAGCAGCCCTGCCTAAACATCAGGGTGCTACATCCTCCCCCTGCCTAGGAAACTACATCTCGTAGTTTGCAGAAAAAAAATAATAATTTGAGCCCTCAAGCCTGAGAGCGAATGTCCTGGCAAAAACTGGGATGGGTGGGGAAACAAGGAAAGGAATAATAATAACAGTAATACAAGGGGCGTACCACATGAAATAAACATATGTACCATATACATAAGCGAATGGTAGTTCACACAAGGCAGATAAATATCAGACATTATGTACAATTTATGTGTGGTATACCACCCAAACAATTGAGGGAAAATACAAACAACAGCCTTATATCCTAACTATCTATCTAATACATACAATAATAAAGAGCATGAATAGTTATCATTAGGGATGTGCTGAACCCCCCCCCCCCCCCCCCCCCCCCCCCCCCCCCCCCCCCCCCCCCCCCCCCCCCCCAACCCCCCCCACCACCCCCCGCCCCCCCCCCCCCCCCCCCCCCCCCCCCCCCCCCCCCCCCCCCCCCCCCCCCCCCCCCCCCCCCCCCCCCCACCCCCCCCCCCCCCCCCCCCCCCCCACCCCCCCCCCCCCCCCCCCCCCCCCCCCCCCCCCCCCCCCCCCCCCCCCCCCCCCCCCCCCCCCCCCCCCCCCCCCCCCCCCCCCCCCCCCCCCCCCCCCCCCCCCCCCCCCCCCCCCCCCCCCCCCCCCCCCCCCCCCCCCCCCCCCCCCCAACCCCCCCCCCCCCGCCCCCCCCCCCCCCCCCCCCCCCCCCCCCCCCCCCCCCCCCCCCCCCCCCCCCCCCCCCCCCCCCCCCCCCCCCCCCCCCCCCCCCCCCCCCCCCCCCCCCCCCCCCCCCCCCCCCCCCCCCCCCCTCCCCCACCCCCCCCCCCCCCCCCCCCCCCCCCCCCCCCCCCCCCCCCCCCCCCCCCCCCCCCCCCCCCCCCCCCCCCCCCCCCCCCCCCCCCCGGTTCGGTTCGCACCAGAACTTGCAAACAGGCAAAAGTCTATGGGACCCGAACATGAAAAATCAAAAGTGCTCATTTTAAAGGCTTATATGCAAGTTATTGTCATAAAAAAGTGTTTGGGGACCCGGGTCCTGCCCCAGGGGACATGTATCAATGCAAACATTTTTTTTTTTTAAATGGCTGCTTTTTCAGGACCAGTGATTTTAATAATGCTTAAAGTGAAACAACAAAAGTGAAATATTCCTTTAAATATTGTGCCTGGGGGTCCCCTTATTCTGTAAAGTAGCACATCTCCGTGTTTATAATGGAAAATATTTAATTTTAAATTGCTTGCGGCTGTAATGTATTATTGGATCCCGGCAATATACATAAAAATTATCTTAAGGTCTAGTATGGATTTTAAGGGGAACCCTGCCCCAAAATAAAAAAAATGGCATGGGGTTCCCCCCAAAATCCATACCAGACCCTTATCCGAGCACACAACCTGGCAGGCCACCGGAAAAGAGGGGGGACGAGAGAGTGCCCCCCCTCCTGAACCGTACCAGACCACATGCTCTCAACATGGGGAGGGCGTTTTGGGTTTCCCCCAAAACACCTTGTCCCCATATTGATGGGGACAAGGGCCTCATCCCCAAAACCCTTGCCCGGTGGTTGTGGGGGTCTTCGGGTGGGGGAAATAAGATGGGGAAGTGAGGGAAGGGAAGTAGATGGAAAAGTGGGGGGAGAGGGAAATAGACGGGGAAGTGGGGGGGAGAGGGAAGTAGATGGAAAAGTGGGGGGAGAGGGAAGTAGACGGGGGAAATGGGGGGCAAGGGAAGTAGACGGGGAAGTGGGGGGAGAGGGAAGTAGATGGGGAAGTGGGGGGAGAGGGAAGTAGACAGGGACGTGGGGGAAGAGGGAAGTAGACGGGGAAGTAGATGGGAAAGTGGGGGAGAGGGAATTAGACGGGGAGGTGGGGGAGAGAGAAGTAGACAGGGAAGTGGGGGAGAGGGTAATAGACGGGGAAGTGGGGGGAGAGGGAAGTAGATGGGGGAGTGAGGGGGGAGGGAAGTAGATGGGAAAGTGGGGGAGAGGGAAGTAGACAGGGAAGTGGGGGAGAGGGAAATAGACGGGGAAGTGGGGGGGAGAGGGAAGTAGATGGAAAAGTGGGGGGAGAGGGAAGTAGACGGGGGAAATGGGGGGCAAGGGAAGTAGACGGGGAAGTGGGGGGAGAGGGAAGTAGATGGGGAAGTGGGGGGAGAGGGAAGTAGACAGGGACGTGGGGGAAGAGGGAAGTAGACAGGGAAGTAGATGGGAAAGTGGGGGAGAGGGAATTAGACGGGGAGGTGGGGGAGAGAGAAGTAGACAGGGAAGTGGGGGAGAGGGTAATAGACGGGGAAGTGGGGGGAGAGGGAAGTAGATGGGGGAGTGAGGGGGGAGGGAAGTAGATGGGAAAGTGGGGGAGAGGGAAGTAGACAGGGAAGTGGGGGAGAGGGAAATAGACGGGGAAGTGGGGGAGAGGGAAGTAGATGGGGGAGTGGGGGAGAGGGAACTAGACGAGGAAGTGGAGGGAGAGGGAAGTAGATAGGTAAAAAGAGGGATAAATGCCTCAGTGTGTGTGGGAGGGGAGGGGGGAGGGGATCCCACTATTAATATCAGTTGATTAAAAAAATTGTGTTCACTGGGGGAAAATGATGGGCATTAGTGTTTAGTAGGAAAAAGGGGGAAGGAGCAAGGGGTATAAGAGGTTCTCAATAGAGAGACAGTAGGCACTGCTGCTCAGTGGCTGGACAGGGGGCAGTGGGTGGATAGGAGGGTAACTTGGGGGGGGGGGGCAGAAGTGTGGAAAAGGGACAATAAGGGGACAGGGGGGCAGTGAAGTTGGGAAGGGACATTTAGGAGTACAGAGGGCTGGACAGGAGAAAGTGAGGGACAGGGGTTGGATAGGGGGCAGTGGAGAAACAAGGAGCTGGACAGGAAGGCAGTGGGGGGATGGGAAGGTAGTGATGCTCAGTGGGAGATCAATACCTGGCTCATGATGTCCTGGTCTGGAGGTTAATGTGGAGCTCCTCTGATGAGTCTTCTATGGTTGGGGTCCTCTCGGATGGTCCCTCTTGGCTCCTCTGATGAGTCTTCTATGGTTGGGGTCCTCTCGGATGGTCCCTCTTGGTTCCTCTGATGAGTCTTCTCTGGTCGGGTGACTTCTGACTCTTCCCAGCACGGTGACTGGACATGAAGGGGGAAATCTCTCCCAACTCTCGGCTTCTCTTCCTCCTGCTCACAAGTGTCCACAATCAGGGGAAAGTTCTCCTTAAAGTGTCATTCCACCCTGTGGGGGGTCCTAGGCCTGCAATGTGCAGACTGTAGACATGAAGCTGATTCTGCTCTGACCTGTGTGAGGATCTTCTCTGTCTCTCCTCCGTGTCCCCGATGGAAGATGGAGGCTTCTTGTCCTCTCTGAGAGGTGTGAGGGACGATCTGTGTCTGCACTACAGATCTGGGAAGACTCCAATCACATTGTGAGCCAGCTTCCTCACAGGGGGCCCCTCCCCCACAGACGCCCTGGGGCCACACTGACTACAAGCACAGTGCGGGGGAGGGGGTTTCACAAAGAGGACCCCTCCCTCCATTCTCTGGGATGATACTATAGTTGGATAAATGGTTCTATACTTAGGATGTATCCGGTCTATAAACCAGAGGATCTGGATGGACAGTTGGATAAATGGTTCTATATTAAGGATGTATCTGGTCTATAAACCAGAGGCTCTGGATGGACAGATGGATAAATTGAGGGCTGTGTATGGGGGAGGGGGTGAGAAGGTGGGGAGGGCTGTGTTTGGGGGAGGGGCGGGTACATGTAATGAGAAGTACAGACACACTCTTTAATATTAGAGGACAGGATTGGTCAGTTCCGGTAGACGGGGAGGGGGTGCTAACTAGACATGTGCAAAAGGAAAAAAATAATTTAGTTTCGTTTTAATTTGTTAACCACTTGCTTACCGGGCCAATTTTGGCCTATTTTCCTTCATGTAAACATCATCATTTTTTTGCTAGAAAATTACTCAGAACCCCCAAACATTGAGTATGTTTTTTTTAGCAGACACCCTAGGGAATTAAATGGCGGTCATTGCAACTTTTTATCTCACACGGTATTTGCGCAATAATTTTTCAAACGCCTTTTTTTTGGAAAAAAAACGGTTTCATGAATTAAAAAATAACAAAACAGTAAAGTTAGCCCACTTTTTTTATATAATATGAAAGATGATATTACGCCGAGTAAATAGATACCGAACATGTCACGCTTTAAAATTGCGCACAACCGTGGAATGGCGCCAAACTTCGGTACTTAATAATCTCCATAGGCGACGCTTTATTATTTTTTACTGGTTACCAGTTTAGAGTTACAGAGGAGGTCTAGTGCTAGAATTGTTGCACGCACTCTAACGCACGCGGCGATACCTCACATGTGTGGTTTGAGTGGCGTTTACATATACGGGCGGGACTTGCGTGTGCGTTAGCTTCTGATCGCGAGCTACAGGGGACAGGGGCGTTTTAATTTTTTTTTTTTATAATTTTTTTTTATTTTACTTAAATTTTTTTTTTTTTTTTTTACACTTTTTTGGATCACTTTTTATTCCTATTACAAGGAATGTAAACATCCCTTGTAATAGGAATGTATGTGACAGGTCCTCTTTATGGAGAGATGTGGGGTCAATAAGACCCCACATCTCTCCTCCAGGCTGGAAAGCATGAGATCGGTAAAAATTTTTTACCGATCTCATGCTGACAGCCGCGATCGCGACTTTGTTTACTTCCGGGTACCGGGCGTGACGTCATAACGTCGCGCCCGGGCCTCCGACGGTCATAGAGATGACTGGTGACCATCTGGTCACCGGAAATCTCTATGCTCGTCATCCGGCGGCGAGCGATTCTTTCTCCGGGCCCCCGATGGCACGGGAGAGCCCGGAGAAGCACCGGATGGCGGCGGGAGGGGGGACGTCCCCTCCCGCTGCCTATAAGAACGATCAGGCGGCGGAACTGCCGCTATGATCATTCTTATGGTGCACAGAATCGCCGGCCGGAAAGAATGATATCTGAATGATGCCAATAGCTGCACCCATCATTCAGATATCACCACTCAAAGTCAAGCACGTCATATGACGTCTTTGGTCGGCAAGTGGTTAATTAATTAATTTAGTTTAGTTTGATTTGTTAAATTTGTTAAATTCGTTTTCGGATTTCATTTAATTTTCGACCGATTTCGAAAATCGGTCGCATTAGAAAATATTTCAACCAAATTCGAAAATATTTCTACCGGATTCAAAATTATTTTGCGACCCGACTTTGGGTCCACGTATCTCAGGGTCACTTAGTGATAGAAACCCCCAAATTTGGAGATGTTGAAGTTGTGGATTGTCCACTTGCCACGTCACCTGCCACAAGTTATGGGGTTCCTAGCACCAAGTGACCCCCAGATATGGGCGATATGTCAAGTAATTTTCTGCAACAGAGAATGACATTTTGCGACCCGACTTTGGGGCCACGTATTTATTTTATTCCATTAAATTATATATTTTTTATTTTCTATTCTTTTCTATTCTGGTCTAATTTTTCTATTTGAATTATACATTTTGGAAGATGGTTAGTTACTTACTTATATACATCTAGTCTTCAGGAGATCTGCAAAAAGAAAGGAAATAGATGCTAATAGTCTGCAGGAGATCTTATGGAAACAAATAGTAATCTGCAAAAAATTTTTTAAATGAAATAGATAGTATCTATATTCTATTCTGTTCTATTGTTTTTCTAGTCTATGCTCTATTTCTATTCTAATCTTTTCTATTCAAATTCAAATTCATTCTATACGAAATTCGAATGTCGGAAAAAAAATATATATAACCATATTCCAAAATTTGAATTTAGTATATAATGATTTTGATTTTAATAGAAAAGATTTTAATAGAATATAAAAGAATAGACCAGAAAAACAATAGAACAGAATAGAATAAAATATAATATATTCTATTCTGTTCTATTGTTTTTTCTAGTCTATTTTCTATTTAATTATAATCTTTTCTATCCAAAGTTAAAATTAATTAATTAAAAAAATTTGAATTCATACTATTCAAAATTCGAATTTCAGAAGATGGTTGTATATTCTTTCTATTTTACTCTATTAAATTATATATTTTTTCTATTCTGTTCTAATCTTTTCTATTTGAATTATACATTTTGAAAGATGGTTAGTTACTTATATACATCTGTCACATAAAAAAAAAAAAGATGTGAAATGGCTGTCACGGATGTCGATCTCAAGGCAAGTACATATGCTGTATGTCATTGTCCGAGTGCCACGTGACCTGCCACAAATGCCACGTGACCGGCCACGAGTGCCACGTGACCTGCCACGTGACCAAGTCGTGGGTTGTCCACTTGCCACTGCCACAAGTTATGGGGTTCCTAGCACCAAGTGACCCCCAGATATGGGCGATATGTCAAGTACTTTTCTGCAGCAGAGAATGAAATTTTGCGACCCGACTTTGGGGCCACGTATCTCGGGGCCACTTATAGCTAGAAACCCCAAATTTGGTATGCAAACACATTACATGAAATTGTTTCTAACAGTCTGCAGGAGATCTGCAGAAAAAAAAGAAGTGAAATGGCTGTTAATAGTCTACAGGAGATCTGCTAAAAAATGAAATAGATGCTAATAGTCTGCAGGAGATCTTATGGAAACAAATAGTAATCTGCAAAAAAAAAATACAAATGAAATAGATGGTATTTATATTCTATTCTGTTATATTGTTTTTCTAGTCTATGCTCTATTTCTATTCTAATCTTTTCTATTCAAATTCAAATTCATTCTATAAGAAATTTGAATGTCGGCATTCGTGGCAGGTCACGTGGCACTCGGACAATGACATACAGCATATGTACTTGCCTTGAGATCGACATCCGTGACAGCCATTTCACATCTTTATTATTTTATGTGACAGATGTATATAAGTAAGTAACTAACCATCTTCCAAAATGTATAATTCAAATAGAAAAATTAGACCAGAATAGAAAAGAAAAAATATATAATTTATTAGAATAAAATAGATACGTGGCCCCAAAGTCGGGTCGCAAAATATTTTCGAATCCGGTAGAAATATTTTCTAATGCGACCGATTTTCGAATTCGGTCGAAAATGAAATGAAATCCGAAAAAGAATTTAACAAATTTAACGAATCAAACTAAACTAAATTAATTAATTAACAAATTAAAACGAAACTAAACTAAACATATTTTTTTCCTTTTGCACATGTCTAGTTAGAACCCCCTCCCCGTCTACTGGAACTGACCAATCCTGTCCTCTAATATTAAAGAGTGTGTCTGTACTTCTTATTACATGTACCTACCCCTCCCCCATACACAGCCCTCCCCACCTTTTCACCCCTCCCCCATACACAGCCCTCCCCACCTTTTCACCCCTCCCCCATACACAGCCCTCAATTTATCCATCTGTCCATCCAGAGTCTCTGGTTTATAGACCAGATACATCCTTAATATAGAACCATTTATCCAACTACATCCCAGAGAATAAAGGGAGGGGTCCTCTTTGTGAAACCCCCTCCCCCACACTGTGTTTGTAGTCAGTGTGGCCCCAGGGCATCTGTGGGGGAGGGGCCCCCTGTGAGGAAGCTGGCTCACAATGTGATTGGAGTCTTCCCAGATCTGTAGTGCAGACACAGAACGTCCCTCACACCTCTCAGCCAGGACAAGAAGCCTCCATCTTCCATCGGGGACACGGAGGAGAGACAGAGAAGATCCTCACACAGGTCAGAGCAGAATCAGCTTCATGTCTACAGTCTGCACATTGCAGGCCTAGGACCCCCCACAGGGTGGAATGACACTTTAAGGAGAACTTTCCCTGATTGTGGACACTTGTGAGCAGGAGGAAGAGAAGCCGAGAGTTGGGAGAGATTTCCCCCTTCATGTCCAGTCACCGTGCTGGGAAGAGTCTGAAGTCACCAGACCATAGAAGACTGATCAGAGGAGCCACGAGGGACCATCCGAGAGGACCCCAACCATAGAAGACTCATCAGAGGAACCAAGAGGGACCATCCGAGAGGACCTCAACCATAGAAGACTCATCAGAGGAGCAAAGAGAGACCATCCGAGAGGATCTCAACTATAGAAGACTCATCAGAGGAAACAAGAGGGACCATCCGAGAGGACCCCAACCATAGAAGACTCATCAGAGGAGCTACACATCAACCTCCAGACCAGGACACCATGAGCCAGGTATTCATCTCCCACTGAGCACCACTACCTTCCCATCCCCCCACTGCCTTCCTGTCCAGCTCCTTGTTTCTCCACTGCCCTCTATCCAACTCCTGTCCCTCACTTTCTCCTGTCCAGCCCTCTGTACTCCTGAATGTCCCTTCCCCACTTCACTGCCCCCCTGTCCCCTTATTGTCCCTTATCCACACTTCACTTCTGCCCCCCCCAAGTTACCCTCCTATCCACCCACTGCCCCCTGTCCAGCCACTGAGCAGCAGTGCCTACGGTCTCTCTATTGAGAACCTCTTACCCCCCTTGCTCCTTCCCCCTTTTTCCTACTAAACACTAATGCCCATCATTTCCCCCCAGTGAACACAATTTTTTTTAATCAACTGATATTAATAGTGGGATCCCCTCCCCCCTCCCCTCCCACACACACTGAGGCATTTATCCCTCTTTTTACCTATCTACTTCCCTATCCCCCCACTTCCTCGTCTAGTTCCCTCTCCCCCACTTCCCTGTCTACTTCCCTCTCCCCCACTTTCCCATCTAATTATCTCTCCCCCACCTCCCCGTCTACTTCCCTCTCCCCCCACTTTCCCATCTAATTCCCTCCCCCCTCACTCCCCCAGCCACTTCCCTCTCCCCCCACTTCCCCGTCTATTACCCTCTCCCCCACTTCCCTGTCTACTTCCCTCTTCCCCACTTCCCCGTCTACTTCCCTCTCCCCCCACTTGCTCATCTACTTCCCTCTCCCCCCACTTGCTCATCTACTTCCCTCTCCCCCCACTTTCCCATCTACTTCTCTCTCCACCACTTTCCCATCTACTTCCCCCTCCCCCACTTGCTCATCTACTTCCCTCTCCCGCCACTTCCCCGTCTACTTCCCTCCCCCCTCACTCCCCCGTCTACTTCCCTCTCCCCCACTTCCCCATCTACTTTCCTCTCCCCCACTTCCCCGTCTACTTCCCTCTCCCCCCACTTTTCCATCTACTTCCCTCCCCCTCACTTCCCCATCTACTTTCCCCCACCCACAGACCCCCACAACCACCGGGCAAGGGTTTTGGGGATGAGGCCCTTGTCCCCATCAATATGGGGACAAGGTGTTTTGGGGGGGACCCCAAAATGCCCTCCCCATGTTGAGAGCATGTGGTCTGGTACGGTTCAGGAGGGGGGGCGCTCTCTCGTCCCCCCCTCTTTTCCAGCCGCCTGCCAGGTTGTGTGCTCAGATAAGGGTCTGGTATGGATTTTGGGGGGAACCCCATGCCATTTTATTTTGCTGGGTTCCCCTTAAAATCCATACCAAACCTTAAGCAGAACCGTCACTTCCCAGCAGGGAAGCGGGGGTGACTCTTGAGGAAGATACTGTGTGAGAAGTTTGGAAGAGCTCAGGGGATCCAGTGGCAGTGGATCAGCAAGTCCAGTGATAGAGACTGGGAGCTCAGTGGAGTGAAGATCTACAAAAGGAGATTGTAACTGAAACTGTTATTAGACTGTTGCCATAGGAGATGGCGGCCATACTCGTGCAGATGTGGTGTCTTGCTGGATGCCTTTCCCTGCATGGCTGTCTACCTATAGAAGTCTCGGAGTCTGCCAATTAACATTGCAACTACTAAGGGTGTCCTGGACCTACCACTCTCTCCCACAGTTCTGTTCAAGAGACAATAAATCTCTTGGCATTCAAACAGGTGTCTGGCGCCCATTAATCTACCTTATCTTGCACCCACCATGTCTCATAACCCACTCTGCATAGAAGGATGTCAGCTCTGCCTAACTCTGGAGGTTCTCATTAGACCAAAGGGGGGCGGGACCTTACTACATTATAATTAATGTCATTTTTATTATATATTCAGAGTGGAAACCTCAGTGATTCTGAAGTTGATGTTAAAGAAGAGATAAAAGAAGAGGATGATGAGGAGGATGGGTTTATGGAGGAGTCAAAGTTCCTAAAAGAACACAAAGATCTGTACCAGGACACCATGGTGGAGACATCCAGCTACATGAACCCCCCAGAGAGATGTCACCATCCTCTGTATTCACGAGATTCCACACAGGAAGATCTCACCATCCCTCATTATTACAAGGTTGGTGGGACGGAGCATCTAGAACATGGATGGAGATGTGTGGATTTTATATATGTGATGTCACAGTAATAAAGCTTATATCTTACAGATGATATTTTCTCTCATTTTCCTGATTTAGAGTGGAGATCCAATCGATATAGAATTTGAGGTTAAAGCAGAAGAAGAAGAGATGTATGTGAGGGATGATCAGCAGTCTATGGAGGAGGATGGAATAACGGGGACATTTATAGAGGAGGACACTCCTACAGAGATCAGCACAGGTGGGTCATTAACACTAAATACATTCCTCCACCCATACTGCTCACTGATTGGTCCAGAGTAGGGCGGGGACTGGGTGATATCAGCCTGTAATCCCCTGGTCACTTTCCTGAGCTGTGTTCCCCGTCCTGTATTCCTGTATTTCTCTCCGATAATCTTCCTTCTCTGTGCTGCAGACACAGTTCATGTATCTAGGATGGATTTATGGAGATTTTGGGTGTTCAGCTGGCAGCAAAATGTTGATTTTCTCTATAGGTGTTGCTTGTCTTAGACATCTGGGGTCTGTGTCTTAGGTCTTCTGTCCCATACCCGGATCTAGCGAGATCTCTGACAGAGGAATTCTCCCGGGGTTACTAGTTGTGTTGTTTGCTGGCAGTGCCGGGTGGAGGGATATGTCTGTATAGCAGAGGTAGGCAACCTTAACGAGGTGGAGATCTACCTGAACAACATGGGAAAAGTCAAAGATCACCGGGCACAGTATTGCCCAGTGTCACCTCCTCAAACCTGATTTAACCCTCTAATTGCCATAATACTGTGTCACAATAGTGTGCATTGCACCGCAATCATGGGTGTAAATCAGGTGGTGAGGAGGCAACATATCACCTCCTCACCACCTGTCAACACACACTTGGATCGCTTTTCAGAAGAACAGCAGTGTACCGCCTGCCAATTTTAACCCATTTAAGAAAATAAGGGCACTCTGCATTCGCCCCACAACTTCATGCTTCTGTAAGGTCCAAGGGGTTAAAGAAGGTGGTGAGAAAGCAACAATGCTGCCTGCTTTAACCCCTTATTTTCTGTACTGCACAAGGTTGCAGGGCACTTGCAGAGCAGCCTCATTCACTTGAATGGGTTACGCTTGGAGGTGCGACACCCACCAACCATGACACCCACCAACCATGACACCCACCAACCATGACACCCACCAACCACTAACCATGGCAACCACCAACCACGCCACCCACCAACCACCAACCATGACAACCACTAACCATGACACCCACCAACCATGACACCCACCAACCATGACAACCCACCAACCATGTCACCCACCAACCATGACACTAACCAACCATGTCACCCACCAACCATGACACCCACCAACCATGACACCCACCAACCATGACACCCACCAACCATGACACCCACCAACCATGACAACCCACCAACCATGACACTAACCAACCATGACACCCACCAACCATGACACCCACCAACCATGACACCCACCAACCACTAACCATGACACCCACCAACCATGTCACCCACCAACCACGTCACCCACCAACCATGACACCCACCAACCACTAACCATGACACCCACTAACCATGACACCCACTAACCATGACACCCACCAACCATGACACCCACCATCCACTAAGCATGTCACCCACCAACCATGTCACCCACCAACCACGACACCCACCAACCACGACACCCACCAACCATGACACCCACCAACCATGACACCCACCAACCATGACAATGCATATAACTCCTGTTGCGGCTACGACATGTGTACACCCCTGGCCACTGCTGCAGCTAAAGAGGATGTGATTGGGGGCAGGGGTGATAATAACACATTTTTACCATTGGATTTTACCACCCCCCAAACTACAAATGTAAATGAACCCTTACTTTTCTGAGCCCCCTATAAGGCTGCTTTCACACTGATGTGCTGCAGTTTACCTGCACCACAGGTGCAGCGCAGTGCATCTGCACCTTTCCTGGGTTAGCTGCACTTTGCCATAGACTTCTATTATATCCTGCAGGTGTGGGGCACTTTCTGAAATCGTATCAAAACTCCTGCATTCAGAAAGTGCAGCAAACCCCCAGGATATAATAGAAGTCTATGGACAAGTGCAGCAAACCCCCAGGAAAGCTGCAGGTACACCGCACTGCACCCGCGGTGTGGGTAAACTGCAGCACATCACTGTGAAAGCAGCCTTATACTAATATGCTCGGTGTTAAAAGTGTAAATTCATTATATTTTAAGTAATATAGGTTTCTGATAAACACACAAAAATATATATAATACTTGGGGTAGGTTTGAAGGTCACAGAACATACTAAGGAGGGTATAGACAGATAAATATGATTTTACTTTAAAGGTTAATTCTATTTCCAACATAACTACGTCAGGAAACAGGCCTATGGGTGGAGCTATGCTATCTATCCTTAGACTGAAACCATGTTGGGTATATATGCAAATTAGGGGTGTCACCAGAGAAATGCTGACAATACAGTATGAGACAGTATAAGTTTGGTATGGAGAAAGAAGCTAGGTAGGAAAAGGGGGAGGTGCTGGAAGCAAGATGGATGAGGAAGAGAAGGTGTAGAGTGTGAAGGAACTCGACACTCGGAGAATATAGCATCAGATGTCCCTTCCTCCTTCTGAGGCCTAACCATCCATATTTTACTAAGATGACCTGATCTCTGAAGCTGTAACCATGATGTCTTGACTTTGATGAGAATAAACAACCTTGCAAGTATTTTGGATGAGAAACTGATTCTTAATAATGGTATGAGAATGCTGCCTTAAAACAATACATACAATTCTCTTCTACACACATCCTATAGAAGATAGGATATTGACTGACACATTGAAACAGACTTTGCTAATTCATCTTGAAAAATGCTCCTGTGAGTAGATGACGAGATAGAGATATCTTCTCTTTTTCTCCCCTCTTCACCGTTTTTCCACTCGGTGCTTCACATTGACCTGAAGATCTCTTCCTTCTGCTGCTGGCACCACTCTGGAGACCACTAGCCGGGATTAGAGGTGGAGTGCAGTTGGTATCACTCTGCATGGCACTGGAGGTGGCACTACAGAGGAGACATTGGCGGGTCAGCAAGCCCAGACCGAGATCTACCAGTCACGTAGTCGTGATCTACAGGTTGCTGACCCCCGCTGTATAGTCTCAGCCCCGAGACAAGAAGAACTCTCCACATAGTATAGATCTATAACATCTCTCACTTTATTACATAGAAATATCTGTCACACACATCGGTAGTAGGGATGAGCCGAACACCCCCCCGTTCGGCTCGCACCAGAACCCGCGAACGGACCTAAAGTCCGTGCGAGCTTTAGAACCCTATTAGTTATAATGGATGCGAACGTTCGAAATTAAAAGTGCTCATTTTAAAGGCTAATATGCATGTTAATGTCATAAAAGTGTTTGGGGACCTGGGTCCTGCCCCAGGGGACATGTATCAATGCAAAAAATTTTTTTTAAAAACGGCCGTTTTTTCAGGAGCAGTGATTTTAATAATGCTTAAATTGAAACAATAAAAGTGTAATATTCCTTTAAATTTCGTACCTGGGGGGTGTCTATAGTATGCCTGTAAAGGGGCGCATGTTTCCTGTGTTTAGAACTGTCTCTGCGCAAAGTGTCATTTTTGAAAGTAAAAAAGCTATTTAAAATCACTCGCGGCTAATGTTAATTCACGGCTCCCGTAACACAGAGAACAGTGATTCATTGAAACTCATTCATAAAAAAAAGTCATTGATAAAAAAAAAAAAAAATGAAAAAAAAAAAGCGTAGGGGTCCCCCCAAATTCAATAACCAGGCCCTTCAGGTCTGGGATGGATATTAAGGGGGATCCCAGCCAAAAAAAAAAAAAAAAATGGCGTAGGGTCCCCCTCAAAATCCATACCAGACCCTTGAGGTCTGGTATGGATTTTAAGGGGAACCCTAGCCAAAAAAAATGGCGTGGGGTCCCCCTCAAAATCCATACCAGACCCTTATCCGAGCACGCAACCTGGCAGGCCGCAGGAAAAGAGGGGGGGACGAGAGCGGCCCCCCCTCTCGCCTGAACCGTACCAGGCCACATGCCCTCAACATTGGGAGGATGCTTTGGGGGTCTAAGACCCCTAAAGCACCTTGTCCCCATGTTGATTAGGACAAGGGCCTCTTCCCCACAACCCTGGCCGGTGGTTGTGGGGGTCTGCGGGCGGGGGGCTTATCGGAATCTGGAAGCCCCCTTTAACAAGGGGACCCCCAGATCCCGGCCCCCCCCCTGTGTGAAATGGTAAGGGGGTACAAAAGTACCCCTACCATTTCACCAAAAAAGTGGCAAAAAT
Organism: Lithobates sylvaticus; assembly: GCA_028564925.1. Lineage (NCBI taxonomy): Eukaryota > Metazoa > Chordata > Amphibia > Anura > Ranidae > Lithobates > Lithobates sylvaticus. The sequence continues at coordinate 628,900,161 of CM053027.1, read as the reverse complement.
GGTAAAAATGACAGGAGACAGTCTTTGACAATTCCTTTATTAAAATCTTCTTTCTTCTTTCTTCATCCTTCGGATTCTTCATCTTCTCCTTCCTTCATCTTCTTCCATCTTCTTCTTCCATTTTCTTCTTCCTCCGTTCCGCTTCTTCTTGCGCTGGTCTTCTCGTCCTTCTCGTCCGGCATCTTCTTCCGTCGGCGTCGGCGTCGGTGTCGGTGTCTTCTTGGGCCGCTCCGCGCAATGGGAGGCTCCCGCTGTGTGAGGCTCTGCTCCATCTGACAGGTCTTTTAAAACGGAGGGCACCTGGTGACCCCGCCCCCCTCTGACGTCATGGGGAAAGCCATCATGGAATTCCCCATGACGTCCCTGTGCGTCAGAGGGGGCGGGGTCACCAGGTGCCCTCCATTATAAAAGACCTGTCAGACGGAGCGGAGCCTCACACAGCGGGAGCCTCCCATTGCGCGGAGCGGCCCAAGAAGAGACAGAGACACCGACGCCGACGCCGACGGAAGAAGATGCCGGACGAGAAGGACGAGAAGACCAGCGCAAGAAGAAGCGGATCGGAGGAAGAAGAAAATGGAAGAAGAAGATGGAAGAAGATGAAGGAAGGAGAAGATGAAGAATCCGAAGGATGAAGAAAGAAGAAAGAAGATTTTAATAAAGGAATTGTCAAAGACTGTCTCCTGTCATTTTTACCATTTTTGCCACTTTTTTGGTGAAATGGTAGGGGCACTTTCGCACCCCCTTCCCATTTCACCCAGGGGGGGGGGCGGGTTTCGGGGGGTCCCCTTGTTAAAGGGGGCTTCCAGATTCCGATAAGCCCCCCGCCCGCAGACCCCCACAACCACCGGCCAGGGTTGTGGGGAAGAGGCCCTTGTCCTAATCAACATGGGGACAAGGTGCTTTAGGGGTCTTAGACCCCCAAAGCATCCTCCCAATGTTGAGGGCATGTGGCCTGGTACGGTTCAGGCGAGAGGGGGGGCCGCTCTCGTCCCCCCCTCTTTTCCTGCGGCCTGCCAGGTTGCGTGCTCGGATAAGGGTCTGGTATGGATTTTGAGGGGGACCCCACGCCATTTTTTTTGGCTAGGGTTCCCCTTAAAATCCATACCAGACCTCAAGGGTCTGGTATGGATTTTGAGGGGGACCCTACGCCATTTTTTTTTTGGCTGGGATCCCCTTAATATCCATCCCAGACCTGAAGGGCCTGGTTATTGAATTTGGGGGGACCCCTACGCTTTTTTTTTTTGTTTTTTTTATTAATGAATGACAGCTCTCTGTGTTACAGGAGCCATCAATTCATTAGCCGCGAGTGATTTAAATAGCTTTCTTCCTGCAAAAATGACACTTTTTTGCAGGGAAAGTTCTAAGCACAGGAAACCTGCCCTCCTTCACAGGCCACCTATAGACACCCCCCAGATGTGATACTGCAATGCTGTTCTAACAGCACGCACACACATATCCCCAGAAATAAAGCACATATTGTTGTCAGCAGTCAGCAGCACACTGACACGCTGACACTGTGAGTGAAACATAATATGCGAGGCCGCCGCCGCCGCGGCCTCTTATACCGTGGGGCGTGTATTAAAGCCCCTGAGCTATAATTGGCTACAGGCATCCTGCCTGTAGCCAATTATGGCTCTCCTCGCTGCCGGCGCTGTGATTGGCCAAGCATGCGGGGTCACAGTGCATGCTTGGCCAATCATCAGCCAGCATTGCACTGCGCGGGCCGCAATGCATTGCGGGGCCGCTCGCATCACACGAATTTGATGCGAGCGGCCCCAATAGTTCTGGGCTCGCCGAGCGAGCGAACACCCGGTGCTCGATTCGAACATGGGTTCGAATCGAACACCGGGCTCATCCTTAATCGGTAGACATGCACAGTGTATCTCCTCCGCACTCCGTCCAGCCGCAATGGGCGTGATGACGTTAGAGTGTTATGCTCCGCCCAACGTGCTGACATCATCACATCAGGGATTGGATCAGTGATCAAGCCCCTGATGACCTCATCTGCGGTGTGGTTATTGTATATGATTTAAAGGGCTAGCGCTGCATATTTTGGAGGAATTCTGTTACACCTCATATCTGGGTATTATGTGAGCAGCTTCCTGATTACTTATTTCATTTCAGGGTGGAATCAGATTATAGGGGTTTGATTTTATATCTGATGATGTGATTGGAGCACAGACTTTTACATGTTGATAATAATGTGATAACTTCCTCAAACTTTGGAACCTTAAATAGAAAGTGATAATGAGGGAAGAGCCAATAACCCAATGATGGGGGTCTTCAGGATCAGTCCAGTCTTCATCTTGGTTGTTCTCCCCCCATCCTCACTCTCTGACCTCTGGTGGGGCTCAGCCCCGCTGTTATTCATGACTTTATCCGGGAGTTCAGTACTTCTTGTGTTGATAAGATGGTGATGAGTGATAGAGGGGGAGGGGACACTCGTCCTATAATCCCCTCATCACTGTCACTCCTATAATAGACAGTTCTCGTTGTGTCCTCACTCTCTGACTAAGGTCCATGAATAAAGAAATGATCTGCTAGGAGATCAGAGGACCCATTTACTGGTTACCTTGAGGGGGGAATTGTAAGATCCTCAGAGACAAAGCTGCCTGATGTGGGCGGAGTCCTGGTTTAGGGGAACCAATCAGCTCATGTCTAGTAATAATCTTTGTATTTCTATTTTAGTAGATGGACGGGAGATGAGGAAAACCTCAGAGGATTGTCTCACTTTGTCTCCAGACTGTGAAGTAGAAGATGAGGACATCACACAGTATAGTCCAGGAGAAAACCCGACCACCTCAAATGTCCATCCGGCACCACACAGTGTAGATGGACCATCGTCTTCCTCTTATCCTGAGGAACCTCAGACTGTGCGGGACGGTGCCGTCCTTCCAACAGAGAAGAGGCTTTCCTGTACTGAGTGCGGGAAGTGTTTCCATTATAAATCCAAACTTAATGAGCATAAAAGATCTCACACGGGGGAGAAGCCATATTCCTGTTCTGAGTGCGGGAAATGTTTTTCAGTGAAGTCCAGTCTTTACACACATCAGAGATCTCACACGGGGGAAAAGCCGTATTCCTGTTCTGAGTGCGGGAAATGTTTTTCAGTGAAGTCCAGTCTTTACAAACATCAGAGATCTCACACGGGGGAAAAGCCGTATTCCTGTCCTGAGTGCGGGAAATGTTTTTCAGACAAGTCCAATCTTTCCACACATCAGAGATCTCACACAGCAGGGAAGCCGTATTCCTGTTCTGAGTGTGGGAAATGTTTTTCAGTGAAGTCCAATTTTTCCTTACATCAGAGATCTCACACGGGTGAGAAGCCGTATTTCTGTCCTGAGTGCGGGAAATTTTTTTCAGACAATTCCGGACTTTCTAGACATCAGAGATCTCACACGGGTGAGAAGCCGTATTCCTGTCCTGTGTGCGGGAAATGTTTTTCAAGGAAGTCCCATCTTTCCACACATCAGAGATCTCACACAGGGGAGAAGCAGTATTCCTGTTCTGAGTGTGGGAAATGTTTTTCAGTGAAGTCCAGTCTTTACACACATCAGAGATCTCACACAGGGGAGAAGCCGTATTCCTGTCCTGAGTGCGGGAAATGTTTTTCAGTGAAGTCCAATCTTTCCACACATCAGAGATCTCACACAGGGGAGAAGCCGTATTCCTGTTCTGAGTGTGGGAAATGTTTTTCCCAGAAGTCCAGTCTTTCCACACATCAGAGATCTCACACGGGGGAGAAGCCGTATTCCTGTTCTGAGTGCGGGAAATGTTTTTCAGACAAGTCCAGTCTTTCCACACATCAGAGATCTCACACGGGGGAGAAGCCGTATTCCTGTCCTGAGTGAGGGAATTGTTCCTCACTGAAGTCCTGTCTTCCTGTACATCAGGGATCCCACACAACCCTCGAGGTGTATTAGTGCCTTGAGTGTGGGAAATGTCTTCTATATGAATGTTGCTGGACATCACAGGTCTCATGTGGGGAAGAAGCACACCCTGATATACACCTCAGATATACTCCATGGCTGATCTCCATCATATAAGAAGCAGGGGGATATATTTGTGGGGAGTGTGTGAAGGGGGGTGTGAGTCCCTGGATGTCCTTTATTATTGGCACGTGCACAGGGAGGACTTGTCTCACAAATATCCCACTTATATTGTGTTTTATCACTCCATGTCAATGTGCTATGTCTATCTAAACATGGATGGACAATGTCACTTGTGATTTGTAACACTTTGTATTTTGTAACTGATTGTTCAATAAGAGAACTTCCAATAAAAACCATTAAAATAGAAAAATGGAGTCATTGCCTTTCATTGATATGTGATGTAAGCTTTGCAAACACTCAGTGTTCTCATTTTTTTTTTTAATTGTTGAATAAATATGATAAGAATTCACCCGGCTGTGATGAATGTTGTCCCTATTTTATCTCATATGGTGATTTCCTATGACCATTGGCTCCCTCTGCTGGCCATAGTGCGGCATTGGTGTATTTTTACTGATGGAAGCCTTTTGCAAAAAAAAAAAAAAATATTATGGCCTCTAGATGGAGCCGACCGTCATAGGAAATCACTTTGTTAACCACTTCAGCTCTGGAATGTTTTCCCCCCTTCATGACCAGGCCATTTTTTCAAATTTAGAGCTGTGCTAAATAGCGCTGGAAATTGCGCGGTTATGCAAAACTTTTTTTTTTTTTATTACAAAATAAATAAATATATATAAAATCAGATTCGGGCAGGTTACTTTTTGTTCAAACGTTGATTGTTAAAGTAGCGTCAAAGTTGTACTTCCAATACTCCACCAAAATGTATGC